>CAWUFW010009044.1:600000-823588 GCA_963921515.1 Calotriton arnoldi | reverse complement strand
ACTGCCTAGCTGTAGTTGTGGTTGTGTTTGTACATGTGTTGGCACAGTTGGATGTGACTTTTTTGATGGCATGTGTTGTGTTTATCTGACTGACATACACATTTTGGGATGATTCTGTTCTAGTTGCTGTGTAATTGCTATGAGTGCATGGTTTGACTCTCCCCTTGACAGTGATGTGTGTGTTTTGTGGCAGTATATTGTGTACATTTGTTGTGTACTCACCAGGCTCTGGGATGTCCTCTAGTCCATATATGCTCACTGGCGGTAGGATGGCCCGCACCTTCTCCTCCCAGGGCCTGAGGTATATTGGCTTGGCAGGAGGGCCACTGCCGGTGTGTTGGCTGTTGATGTAGTCTTGCTTCAGCAGTTTCCGTACCCTCCTGCGCACGTCATACCACCTGTTCTGGATGTCGGTCTTTGTGCGCCGACATGGTGATTGGGCTTTCACCCTGTTGATGATCCTCTCCCACATCTTGGTTTTCTGCGACATGGGGGTCTGTTGGACCAATGTGCCAAACAGCTGTGGCTCTACCCTGAGGATCTCGTCTACCAGGACTTCCAATTCACAATCTAGGAACTTGTGATTCTTCTTGGGGGGCATGGTGATGGGTGGTGATGGTGGGTGATGTGTGTGTTGGTGTGCAGGTGAGGGTGTGTGGGTGTGTGTTGTGCTGGGTGTATGTGAGGTAGGTATTTGTTGGTGTGCTGCTGGTGTGTGGCTTGTGTGAGGGATGAGCTGTGGGTGTGTGGTTGCTTTCTCTTGGGTGCTGGCAGTGGAATGGCATTTGCAAAGGCTCATGGTAGTGATTTGTGTCCTTTATATAGGTGGAGTTGTGGGTGTGTCTTTGTTCTCTGTCCCCACCCCCCCAGTATTTATTGGCTTGGTAATTGCTTGTTTGGCCTTTTTTGGTTGATTTTTCCTTTGTGCTGTTTGTGTATGTTGGAAACGTTCTTGTGACCGAGTCGGACCCTGCATTGGTCTCGTACGGTGTTCTCCGTTTCGTTCACGCTGTGTTTGTGCAGTTTTGTATGCTGAGTACGCGTCGGTCGCGGTGTATTGTGTTGCTTCGGCTCGGTTTTGTATGCGTGTCGGTCGTACGGCTTGTCCTCCGTCCGACTCGGTCGTGTTTTTCGCGCCTTGCATCGTACTTTGCGGGTTGGAGTTGGCGGGTACGATTCGGTCGGATTTGTTCCGGGTGCGTGTCGGTCGGTTGGATTCGCGTGTTTTTCCGGCCGGATTGCTATTTTCCGAGCGGCTCGGTCGGTCGGCTTGGTTTCCTGACGTGTCGGTCGGATTTATCGCGGCTTGCATCGTACTTGGCGTGTCGGGCGCCACTGGTACGTGTCGGTCGGTAATTTTTCCAGCTCCGAGTCGGTCGGTGCTTTTTCTGGCCCGAATCGGAATCGACCTCTTAAAAGTTTAAAACACAACACAATAATAATCCAACTCCAGTCTACAAAAATAGATTAAAATTGAATAAACAGATTGACTTCAAAACAATGAAAAACCAGTAAGAGGAACCTGAAGTATTATTTTTTCAGAAGAAAGTGTGTCAAGAATATTTCAATGTTCATGGGGGACCTGGAGCTAGGTGCAATTTGAGGCAAACCAAGATGGAATGCAGTCAGATACACCAAACCGGTTCATTCAGGTTGAAGATTTTACCTTAGGACTTAGAAATGGAAATGGAGATCCTTGAGCGCGACAATGTTGCAGGCTGTACCAGAAGAAGTTTTCTGGAAGCCAGATAGTTTTTAGGCAAATGTCTTGCTGAAGCTGTTGGTTTTGGAGGGGGTGGGAGATGTCCGAATTTTGTGTCAAGTAAGTACTTTTGTTTTGTTGAGTCAAGATTTATACGTTTGGACTTAGGGCCTGGTTATGAGTTTTGTGGTGTGAGAGCGGGCCGCCACACCACGCCACTGCCCCCTCCCACACTGCTGGCCAACCACCAGATTAAGAGTTATCTTGTAGTCTGGCAGGCGTCCTTTGGCGTTCCCACGGTGGTGCCTATTAAAAAGGCCTCACAATGGGAACGCCAAAGCCAGTTCCTGCACGGCATGGACTATAAAGTCCATGCCGTGCAGGAAAGGGGTGCATGCAGAAAGTGCCCCCCTGCATGCATCCCATGGCCCTGGGGGAACAGGGGGCCTTGTAACGCACCCTTTTTATGGGGGGCTCACCGCCATGAAAACGTTGGATGTTAGGAAATAGTAATATGCTTGTCGGTGCTGTAGAGGTACTTCCAGCTTTTTGTGGTCCTCAGGCCACCGATCCACCGCCAGGGATCGCGGATCTCTGGTGGTTGTGGCGGTCCTATGGCGGTCTGACTGCCATCCATGTAATACGGTAGTCCAACCACTGGTGTGGCGGTTCCTGCACTGCCACTGTGGGTTTGACGGTCCATCTCACCACCAAACTCATAATCAGGCACCAAGTTCTCAGAGGTCAGTATCCTCCATCTGACAAGGCTAAAGGTTCTATCTGATGATGAGTTCCACCAGCCTGGATACCTTCTCATAGAGGACCAGCTGAAACAGATTTGCTGCTGCAGAGAAGCTCCTTGCACGAGAAACATTTTTCTTCAACCCACTGAACCTGCACTCTTGTGGGATTGGCTCAGATGGTTGGTCTCAGTTCTCCTATGGCTGGCAGTTCAAAACCATTCTATGTCCCAACTTTTCAGAGATTGCAGCAGAGGTCTAGTTAGACACACCCAAGTGTCCCACGACCTCAGGGACAGCACTTAGAAGTTTAGGCTCAGACTTACTAACATTTTTCATTGTGGTTGTGTCACTTTTTGGAGCAGCCACAATTCAAAATGCTATTTGAGATTTAGAAAGCCACTCAAGGACCAATTTGTGTCACCTTGCGTGGCTCTGTAAAAAACAAAAAGTGAATCATGTTGGTTACACTGTGTCGGGTTAGACGTTAAATGGGGGACCATGAGCATTGCCATACACCCAACCTTGTATTTTAATGCATTCATGATTTACTGAAGGTAGTAAACCTGATTTAATGTGAAAATCGTGCACCTACCTGAGAGAGCAGTAACAGGGAGAAATAGCTTAATTTTGCTTTGTTACTTCGTCTTTGCGCTTTATTCTGCAGCTCACATATTCTATCAATCAATCAATCAGGGATTTGTGATGCGTGCTACTCACATGCGAGGGTCTCAAGGTGCTGGGGGGGAGAAACGTTCAGCTACGTCTTACCCAAAGATCCAGGTCTTGAGGCTCTTCCTGAAGGCAAGCAGAATGGGGGAACGTCTGATGCTGAGCGGGAGTTCGTTCCAGGTCTTTGCTGCAATGTAGGAGTAGGCTCTCCCACCCGTTCTGGCTCTGCGGATGCAAGGGGTTTCGGCAAGGGCGAGGTCTGCGGAGTGGAGGGTTCTCTTGGGTGCGTAGAAAGAGACTCTTTCATTGAGGCACTGGGATCCGGTGTTATGGAGGGATTTGTAGGCGTGAGTGAGTAGCTTGAAGGTCACTCTCTTCTCGACAGAGAGCCAGTGGAGGTTTCGTATGTGCTGGGTGATGTGGCCTTGTCATGGGATGCAGAGGACGAGTCTGGCAGTGGTGTTCTGGATGGTCTGGAGTTTTTGGAGCAGGGTTTTGTTGATTCCGGCGTAGAGGGCGTTTCCATAGTCCAGTCTGCTGGTTATGAGTGCGTGGGTGGGTGACGGTCTTCCTGGATTTGGGGGATCCATTTGAAGGTCTTACGGAGGATGCGGAGGGTGTTGAAGCACGTGGGGGTGACGGCTTTGACCTGTCGGGTCATGGTGAGGGATGAGTTGAGTATGATGCCGAGGTTGTGGGCGTGTTCCGTAGGTGTGGGGGGTTGTCGAGGGAAGTGGGCCACCAGGTGTTGTCCCATGTGGAGGGGTGGGTCCAAGGACGAGGACTTCTGTCTTCTCTGAGTTGAGCTTCAGGCAGCTGCTGCTCATCCAGGAAGCGACGTCTTTCACTCCTTCCTGGAAGCTTAGTCTAGTGGTGTCGGGTTCCTTTGTGAGGGAGAGGATGAGCTGGGGATCATCTGCATAGGATACTTTGTTGAGTCCGTGCTGTCTGACGATGGCGGCGAGGGGGGCCATGTAGATGTTGAAAAGTGTGGGGCTGAGCGATGATACTTGGGGTACTCCACAGCTGATCTCTGTGGGTTTGGAGAGGAAGGGCGGGAATCTGAGTCTTTGGGTTCGGCCGGTGAGGAAAGAGCAGATCCAGTCGAGGGCGGTTACCTCTATGGCGGCATCGTGGAGTCTGGCAGTGAGTGTGCGGTGGGAGATGGCGTTGAAAGCTGCGGAGAGGTCAAATAAGTCAAATAGGTCAAATAGGATGAGGCCCGCCATGTGGCCCTGGTCGAGGAGAGTACGGATGTCATGTGTCGTCTGTGGCGGCTAGGAGGGCGGTCTCAGTGCTGTGGTTGCTGCGGAATCCAGTTTGGGAGGAGGAGTCGAGGATGGAGTTAGCTTTGATGAAGTTTGTGAGCTGGATGTTGACGATCTTCTCAGTTACTTTAGCTGCGTAGTGGAGGAGAGAGATAGGTCTGCAGTTTTTGAGCTCCATCGGGTCAGCGGAGGGTTTCTTGAAGAGGGGCTTGACTTCTGCGCGTTTCCAGTCGTCGGGGAACATGCTTGTTTCAAAGGTGGAGTTGATGGTGTGGAACAGTTCGGGAGCTATGGTGGCGGTGGCTCTGTGGAAGATGTGCGGTGGGCAGGGGTCCGTGGGGGCTACTGAGTGAATGCTCTTCATGGTCGTGGCGGTGTCCTCTGTAGTGACTGGGGTCCAGGCTGAAATGGTAGGCTGGCTGATGTTGCTGGAGGTAGGTGAGGTACGTTTCTGCACTGTTTTAATATTGCTTCAAAAATCTATAACTCCAGTTATACGTATGCTATTCCGTTCATTTTGTTGTCTAAATTAAGATAAAATTACACTCAATTTGTATAAATTGGTGTCGGATTTCTCTCAAGTCGTGTCAATTAATTATTGTCCATGTTGGTACTCAAATCATTAACACATGTTCCTCTAGGAAAGCCTGATTGCTTTTTGACACTCTACTTACTAGGACTAAGCTAATGATGTATTACTGTGAATCCAAGGAACATCTTTGGGGTATGAGTATAGTATTACAAGGTAGGGCTCCCCAGCCATAATATATAATATTCCACTTTCCTACAGGTAGGCCTAAAGCCAAGTTTTGTACCATCAGTTTAGTGGATGGTACACTCAGTGCTACAGTCCAATAGTGGCATTTAAATTGCCGGCCTTGGGTACACTTTTTACCACATACTAGGGGCTTAGAAGTAAGATTAAATATGCCAAGTTAGAGTATACCAATTTCATCAATTTGAAAGGAGGAGCACAGGCACTTCACCAGTGGGAGGCAGGTGTAACGTATACAAAGTTCTATAGCCAGCAGTAACAGATATGGCAAGACTTTGGGTATATGTAATGCAAAAGATGTTCATTTTCTAAAGATATATCACCGATTTTATGTTTTACCACCATACTCAATTTTACTTGTAGAAAATATTCTGATTATTTATTTTGTTTTACCTGACTGTTTCATCTCAGAAAGTCCACTAAAATTGTTGGCCTTTTGAATTGTGACAGTTGTGACGTGTTTTTCCACCTTTTTTCAAACATCTACACCGCAATTAAGTGCATTCTATATTAATACCAGTTTCAATTATTAATACCATGAATTGGTAGTTGATGTAGAATCCTACTTCTAAAATTGCACTTTATAATAGTCATTTAGATTTTTATGTTCCTCAAACAAATAAATGACAAATAATATGATTCTGATTGTTTATGAGAAGATGTTCTTTTTTTGGAATGGTTTAATAATATTCTATATTGAAATGAAGCATAATCAAAATAAGCATGAAAATGAATGTCTTCATTGTATGTTTATCTCATAAATACAAATACCTCCATTTGTTTTGCTATTATTTTTTAATTAAACAACAACAAACAGTTATGCATATTATATTTTAGACAATAAATATTTTTCTTAATAATTCTTTTATTCCAATCACATGTAAGTCTATACAATAGTTGACATAAACATGCTAAATAATTTATCAATGCAATAAAGAAGACAATCTTTCAAAAATCTTATTTCAGAGCCTCTCTCTTTTTAAATGTGTGCACTTCATCTAGTTTATCCTCATCGGAGTCTAGGAAGTATCCTCTCATCAGTACAACTCTCCTTCATACCTATTTACTTCTTCCAGTTTTTGGAGAATCGTTCAAATCTCTTACTTACTTTTACTTTTAGCTTTAAAGCTTACATGGAAAAGATACTTACCATTTAACATTTCTTACAAGAATTATAGTCCTGTGTTATTTGATTTTGAAAAATTTATATTTCAGTATAGTACGTTTATAAGTTGGCTTTACTGTCAGGTGTAAAGTGTGTACACTTACTTAATATTTTCAAAAGTTTGATTCACAAATAATGTTTTACATTAGAATTTTCCAAAATGATAAGCTGCTTCCATTCTATTCTTTCCATGCAAACATTTTTATTTTATGTTATACGACAACACACAGATAAATGTACAACCATTTAAGATTGTAAATATTGCTTATCTTTTATTGTCTTTGCTCATTTGAAAATTTATCATTACCCTTGCTAGCTACATTTGTTAACATGTTAATGGTTGTAAGATTTTCCCAATTTAAATATACAATAATAGCAGTTTGCCTATTGTGGTTGTGCTTCGAAAATGCCTGGTTAATTCAACTTTCAATGTTTTACAGTCTTTCACTGATGAGTAATACACTACATAGTTTGAGGTTTATGTGATTACACTTTTAACTAGCCCATTTTAATTTCTATTTATTAATGCCACGATAGACATGTATGTATTAGTTAAAATTTTATTTTGGTAATAGGTAATGAATTATTGCAGTTTCCAGAATAATAACAGATTATGAGGTATGTGTTGTAAAGAGCAAGGCTTACTAATTCATGACAATTTATTTTTATGCAAATCTTCCCGATGCCCTCTGCAAGTGTACAACCTCATTTTCTTGCACCACATGCCCACATTTTCAATCTGACCACTTGATCACAGGAGAAGGCTAAACGTCAACCCATAGTTTTAGCCATTTTCATCAAAATACATGTTTTAAAAAAAATTAAATATGAACTTTTTATACTGAGTAGACACACTCAAAGAAAATCTTGTTTTGTCTCAAAAGGAAACTCCATTTTTAATTTAAAAACATTTTTCAATTATAACCCCCATATGCCAGCTTGTGAGTCTCCTAATGCCAATAAATCTCATTGAAAGATTATGCTCCGCCTGACCAGGTTTTATTATCACATACCAGATTTACCTACCATAATGCTAAAGATGCCTACTTTATGCAAGAATGTCCACCGTTTTGTCAGGGACATAACTGCAAAATGGATGCCCACTATAATGCTAAGAACCTCCACAACATGTCAGTCATAGACATAATTATTCCAAGAGTAGCCAGAATGATGTGACATATGGCCACAAATATGCCATGATTACTAACAATGTGGCAATTAAAGCTGCCATTATACAATAATTAGTTCAAGGATGCCTGACTTAAGCAGTATTTAACATTATTATGCCAGTGCAAACATAATAAGAAACAGTTATCATTAATCACAAACGGTCATAATTATGGCAGAGATGTGCTGTACAAACAATGTGGAAAAATATCCATACATTCTTATGAATACTGTACACAGACCAAGTTCTTTAATTTCGGCCCTTGCAGCATCAATTAGAACAATAGGAGACTCAAACCTTTTCCCATACCATAGACATTCAATACTAATTTCCATAGGCTTTGATAATCAGTTGGCTGTGGCTCTTGAACATTTTTGGGGATCAGCTTAAACAACACCCCTACTAACGTGTATGAATTATTATATGTACATAGTCAACTATCATATTCCTTAATTTCCTGCAACGCATCATGTCTAAGGAGATTTTCTCAACAACCCACTGCAGTTTCCTTCTTATCAAACTGGTATATTTTATGCTTGCGTTAGACTTGTAGCACAAAATCTCAGGCCTTAAAGAGGTACCAGAACACCAACTTCCCAGCTACAAAGACATTTAAACATGGTCTGCTCACCAGGTAGTTTTTCAATTTACATATCTACATTCTACTATTACATAATAACACAATTTTGAATTAACTTCAAAGCAGTTGTTTTGTATAAATGTTGGATATTAGGAAAAAGATCTCACATTTTATTAGTCGAATTGTCAATCTAACTATGCATGGAAGCGGCCACAACATTTTATTTCAATTTTTGTTTTTAGTAATATCGACAGATTGAAGACTTTATATCTGGGCGCAGCAGTAATTAGAGCAGGGTATTTTAGTTTAAATGTATCTGAAAATAAAGGGATCATTTATAATGCTGACAATCGGGCTACTACTTATGATTAAATGGGGGATCCCCCAGTAAAAATTCTCAGACAAACAGAGGGCCCTGAAATTGTAGGTCTCTTTCACACCTTTCACATCTCTTTCCTTTAAATGGCCTCTCCTCATTTAATTGTTCACCCCTGTAGGTGGACCACACAAGATTAGAGATTCAGTTCATGTTCACTATATTAATTCTGTTTTCAATTTAATGTGTTTCAGAGGAACGAGATTGACCACTTCCATATTCTTGCAAAATGTAATGTGAACCATGTGCGGTTCTATAGGGGCTGCCCCAGCTGTGAGGGTTGCATCCCCCTGCGTAGGTTGAGCAGGTATGGTTCATAATTGGCCCGCCCCTAAACCCAACGAGAGTCTCCTTTCTGTAAGGGCAATTTCTTTCTATAAAACCGAAGTTTCTCTGGCCAAAAAGGTATCTCGAGTAGTCACAGTTACCTCCTCAGTTGCTGAAGGCTTTTTCTTCCCCATTGTGGTTCAGCGGCAATGGTGTGTGACTTTAGTGGGAGGCCCAGCTCAACCTTCTCCGTGGTCCGGGCTGCGTTTGAGCGCCTCCTGGCGCAAACAGAGATCGTAGGCGGTTCCTCCCCCAATGCTTGGTGGGGGACCTCCAAGCAGGTTTCGTTGTACTGGCAACAGCAATGGGGTCTAGAACATGTGAGGGAGCCAAGGGAGGTGGCCCAGCCCAGCCTTGTCCGGCCGCAGACGGGCCCGCCCTGCACACGTCCCGCGCCGCGGGAGCCCTGAGCAGGTTAAGAAGCGCCTCTTGGCGTGCGAAAGCACGTTGGTGGCTCCGGCCGCAGGGTATGCCGGGGAATGGAGTCCCCGTGAGGCTCTAGGTGGCTGGCAGGAGGTGTTAGTAGTGATGGGCTCTGGGTAGCCAAAGCTGATGCCTGTGGATGTCTGCTTGCAGGCCAGTCTCTGCTTCTTGGACTGGCTTGGAGAAGGAAAGCCAGCGACCAATCACAGAGTGTGTGGTGCAGGAAGCTGCGAGCAGACACAGCTGCAATCAGAGTAGTGTGATTGGCGCCCCGGTTCTCTGAGGCGCTCCCACTAGGAACAGGAGTCGCAGCGATTCAGCTAAGGGGACCGAGCAGCAGGACAAAAGCAGCCCGATCTCTCCTCAATCCTCCTCAGCCCTCCAGAGGTTCGCGGGAGGGACTCCCATCAACAGGCTGGGAGGCACAGCTCCCCGGGCTCAGTCGCAATGCAGTGGGACAGGAGGGCGCTGTCAAGAGGACTGCGCCGCATCAGCAGCTCCGCCCACCAGCATAAGCTGCGAAGGCACTCTCACTCCTCAAAGGCGAAAGCAGCAAGTCCGAATCTTGCACCCTGCACCAGCCCGGCTTTATCCGCAACGGGAGGGGGAGCGTAGGCCGAGGCAAATTCTCCTACCTCCGCCGCGGCCGTAACAGCTCCCCCGCCCGCGGCTCGATCAAAGGCGGCCCCACAATCTCGCAGCTGGCAGCAAGCTCCCGCCAGCTCGGTAGGCAGCAGCAAGCCCAGTCGCCTCGGTAATCTCCACCTCAGCCCCTCACTGTTGTCCAATGACTGAAAGGTGAAAGGGATCTGGAAGGTAGCGGCGAGATCAGTCCGCCAGATAGGCAGCAACACCACAATGGTCCGAGAATATTGGCCCCAATAAAACACGTTTGGCCAGAGGGATGCGCATTCCCAACACACCATAAAGTTAGATGCCACATGTAGTTAGGAACACTCAGCCAATCAGACCAACACCACACGCACACTGCACACAGTGATCATGTGCTCCCCATGCCATCTGGACATATTACCCACTGGCCGCATTGTGTCCACGCAAGGTCACAAGGTCGAGACCCACCTGCACTCCTCATCAGGTGAACAAATATACATCCCCGTGACTAGTCCCGGGATTACTGTTCTAAAAGAATGTACAAATTGCTTTATGACAAGTTGTGAAATGTATGAAATAACGGCCAACACCAATGTACTTTGAGACAATCTTCAGACCCCTACTCTGCTGCTGCTCTCTCGCCTTCTGCATTTAATTAAATAAACTGTTCCTGTTTTGCCAAATGCCTCTTGTCTTTTATTTGTTATGGTAAATCCACATTCGAGCAACAAGGACTTGCAGCCCTTAGTGGGGAACCAACAATTACAACGCAGTCATTACAACGCACTACCTTTACAAAGCAGTCATTACATCGCAACATCCTTTACATCGCATGCCATTACAACGCAGCCATTACAACGCATGTCACTCCAACGCATGTCACTACAACGCATGTCACTACAACGCATGCCATTACAACGCATACCATTACAACGCATAGTTTTTACCCCTACACTATCCAACATTTACCCTACTGTTGCTCTTACTGGAGTGGGAATAGTAATTTTTTACCCCTACACTATCCAACACTTACCCTACTGTTGCACTCACTGGAGTGGGAATAGTAATTTTTACCCCTACACTATCCAACACTTACCCTACTGTTGCACTCACTGGAGTGGGAATAGTAATTTTACCCCTACACTATCCAACACTTACCCTACTATTACCCGAAAAGTATTATGCGTTGTAATGGTATGCGTTGTAATGAAATGCTTTGTAAGTGTAGTTTCTAAAAATGCGTGTAGTGGCATGCGTTGTAAAAACATGCGTTGTAATGGATGTTGCGATGTAAAAACCGCATTGTAAAGGCATGCGTTGTAAAAGTTTGCGTTGTAACGTAATATATACCTCTTAGTGTGCCAGCTCTTAATGTGCCGCTCAGTTAAGTAGCCTCCATTGCAGCTCTTAGTGTGTCAGCTCTTAATGTGCTGCTCAGTTAAGTAGCCTTCCATTGCAGCCTGGTTTTGTTATGGTAAATCCACAGTCGAGCAACAAGGACCTGCTGCTCTTAGTGTGCCACTCAGTTAAGTAGCCCCTTAAAACATGCCCCAGGCCTTCCATTGCAGCTTGAAGTCAGTTTTATAACCCCTGGCTACCATTAAACTCCCCTTTTATTGCATATAAGTCACCCCTAAATTAGGCCCTAGGTAGCCCACAGGGCAGGGTTCATTATAGTTGCAAGGTTGGACATGTACTTTTACGTTTTACATGTCCTGGTAGTGAAAAACTAATAAATTCATTTTTCACTACTGTGAGGCATACCTCTTCTAAAGAATAGCATTGGGGTGCCTTATTACATTTAATAAATGCTAACTTTTGATTGGGAACAATTAGACTTTTCATGTTTTGTGCCTGAGAAATTTGTTAGACCTGTCAGCCTTTGGGTGGTCTCCCCCTAAGTTTTTCCCTCTCGCCTCCCACTTTAGACTATACCTTTTTGTTGGACTTAGGACTCTGGGCACCTTACCACTGCTAATCGGTGCTAAGGTGCAGGTGCTCTCCCCTAAAACATGGTGACATTGGCAAACCTGCTTCAGGCCTCTGACATTGCAGTGAGGCCTACCCCTCCATAGGCTAGCATTAGGAATTATCTTATATCCCTTTAAGTGATAACTCCTGCATAGGAAGGAGTAGATATATCATGTTTGGTATGGTTGGAATGGTCATGAGAAATCCCCCCTGTTGGTGTTTTGGGTTTTGACCTTAGTGTTGCAGAAATGCCACCTTTGGAAAGTGGACATGTCTCTGTCCTTCCCTATGTCATGTCTCTTAGGTTTGTTCCATCATGTATATACCAATTGCATAGATTGTGTCCCATCCACTCGACATAACAGTCTTACATAGGTGACCTTGTACCCAGTTGCTTCCGTCTGTCTCTCCGACAACAGGCTCTTGGTACCATATCTTAATCCCTGTACCTGACGTACACAAAACATGTCCCAAGGCATGGTAGATTTATTCTGTACAAGGGTCACCACTTTTTTTCATTCATGGCCAACATCCAGCTACATATGCTCATGTTTGTTTAGAAAAGGATTAGCAGGAGATTAGCGAATGTTTTCAAAACATATCTATTCTAGAAAAACCCCAGAGTGACCACTTTAGTATAAATGATTCTCACTCCCCCTTACCAAGACAGAGGAGAAATTCCTTCCAGGCTGGACCGAGACTCTGCAGGCTGAGCCTTCGACAAGCAGAGATTCGACATCCCTTGCGGGGTGCCAAACTCGACGCAGAGACGGGGTCCTTCATTTAGAACCATCAGATGAGGGGTTAGCACTTCCCCGGGGAATTCTTGGCTCCATTAGGCTACATTAGGTTCCATTAGAACATATCCTAGCACTTGCACATACATGCTTCACCTACACCTCTAGGCTAGGCGGGGTTAGGTAGGCTACGCATCGTAGGAGTACGCCAACGCTATTGTTTTATGTAATATGCTTTTATTCATCTTATTAGCACTATGGTGGAAATGTATCTACTTTTTACAATATTGGTACTAGCGATTACATTTGTCTGCTCCTGTCTTTTGATTGTTTCAGCTAATATGTTTCATAGTAGACTGACGCTTGACCAATAAATAATTATTGAAACCATACCAATCGTCATTATATGTATTCTGAGAAAAGCAAGCACGAGTGACGGAGCGAAAGATACTGTATTGTTTCCACGATACCTGAGGAATCAGGGTTGTCATGTTCAGTGGTTGCCAGAAACTACCTACCACACCGTATAGTACAGGGGGTGGTAGTGGCACTGTAGAGCTAGGAGGTCTAACGGCTAACTCATCCTGTGGGGGTGTCCAGAGTCTGTCTTCACACCAAGCCCTCAGTTTAGGTCATCCTAAATGCACAGGTCTTGGGGGGTGCTAGGAACTACACAACACCTAAACTCTGTGTACCTGCTGCCTACCCCAATCCATGTATGGCCCAGGGTAGCAGCCCCACACTTGCATACTCCCTAGACTCCCTCAAACACAGGAAGGGCTGCCACATATACATACTGATGGCCTTCTTGGGCTGAGAGGATGGAGTAGTGATTCGCACTTACATCTGAATAGGCTGATCCGGCCACCCCACAATAGGCTTAACGGCTCTGCTTTGTCAGTGCAGGCAGCCATGAGCCAGGTCAGGTGAGACAGGAAACCCCATAATTTCAAAGACCTCTCTAGATGTTTCTGCCCCCTTCTAGTAACTGAGCATCATGGTATCAAATTGGGCCCTGGCCCCACATCTGTGTGACACTAGTGGACCTGCACGAAGCTGGAGTAAAGGATGCTGCGTGGGAAGGATTGGCTCTATGCTGTGTCTGACTGCTCCCAGGAACTGCTGTCCTGCTTTGTTGAGCCGCCCTCCTGCCTGCTGACCTCTGCCCTGCAACCAAGGCACCAAGAACTGCTTCCAGAGTGACGCTCGGGGGCTTGTCAACTGCCCGGTTCACCCTACCGGGCTTCAAAGCCCCACCAGCCTCGCCGGTCCTGACTGCGACATCAGCTTTCATGCTGTCCAGGTGCCAAGGGCCTAGTGAGCTGTGGATCACCTCTAGACCGTGCCCTTGCCCTGTGACAGCATCGACTGCCAACCGGGAACGGGGTGCCTCCCTTCACGGGGTTGTTAGGATTACACTGCAGCGGAGTACTTGGGCCATGGACATCCCGCCCGACACCAATGGGGCACAGAGGACTTGGGCTCCTACCAGCGCCAATTTGCCAGCTGATCGCCTCTTTTCCCATTGTGTGTGTGCATGGACAGCCACGGTAACACCCGTCCCATGACTGTCAATCTCAGAAGTTCTCCAGATTCCCTAACCGCCGGGCTAACTTCCACGAACCCTCAGCTGCAGTGGTGTGATTTGTTGCCATCTTGGACACGACCGGTCTCCCACGTTGTGGTGCGATGCGTCTCACTGCCGGACGGTGCCTCCCCACTTAGTTACAGCTACAATATTGCCCCAGCAGACTCAGTCTCACTTGCGGAAAGTGCAGAGGATTCTAAAATCACCGTAATGCTCCTGAAGGGAGCCCAATGCATTCAGCACTGTCTGCCTATAACCTCGTAAATAAACTCATATCCTGATTCTTATTAAGATGAGCTTTATTGTATTGCCTTATTTTACTTGCATATAAATCGCCCATATTTTTCTATCACTGTGTGAAGTCTATTTGTTGTGGTGTCCTCTGTGACTTGCTCTCTGGGTGTACACAAATACTTTATCAATAGCCTCTTCAAGTTAAGCATGTCTGCTCTGCGCCAAGCTACCAGAGGGTGGGTACAGGATTCCCTAGGGGGATTGGGAACTTACCCTGAATAGAGTGGTGGTCCCTGATTGGACAAGGGTGCATACCCCTGCCAATCAGAGCCCTCATTTCTAACAAAATTATATAATTAAAAATCCTCTTTAATGGTAAAGTCAGATTTTAAGTTACAATTTTTAAAATGCCACTTTTAGAAACATAGCAAAACCAAAGGGGATGATGGACGGAGTGTTGAACATTGCAAGCACTCACCCCCAGTCAACTGATCTGGGTTTAATCCATCATCATTCTTTAGCTCACTCCGCCACCCCAGTTCAGACATGGCCATATGCAAATCAGTCTGACCCTGTGCCTCCTGGGAACAGTCCAGCCCGAACTGCTAAGCCATGTCTTCCCTGGACCGGAAACAAGCATCCTGGGACCGGTTTCTGGCTTACAGCCGTCATCAGCCAGGCTATCTTGAATCCAGTGGCAAAGTGAGCAAGGGACCCACGTCTGGGCATACCCTGCCAACTTAGGGCGAACATAGCAAAACCAAAGGGGATGATGGACGGAGTGTTGAACATTGCAAGCACTCACCCCCAGTCAACTGATCTGGGTTTAATCCATCATCATTCTTTAGCTCACTCCGCCACCCCAGTTCAGACATGGCCATATGCAAATCAGTCTGACCCTGTGCCTCATGGGAACAGTCCAGCCCGAACTGCTAAGCCATGTCTTCCCTGGACTGGAAACAAGCATCCTGGGACCGGTTTCTGGCTTACAGCCGTCATCAGCCAGGCTATCTTGAATCCAGTGGCAAAGTGAGCAAGGGACCCACGTCTGGGCATACCCTGCCAACTTAGGGCGAACATAGCAAAACCAAAGGGGATGATGGACGGAGTGTTGAACATTGCAAGCACTCACCCCCAGTCAACTGATCTGGGTTTAATCCATCATCATTCTTTAGCTCACTCCGCCACCCCAGTTCAGACATGGCCATATGCAAATCAGTCTGACCCTGTGCCTCATGGGAACAGTCCAGCCCGAACTGCTAAGCCATGTCTTCCCTGGACCGGAAACAAGCATCCTGGGACCGGTTTCTGGCTTACAGCCGTCATCAGCCAGGCTATCTTGAATCCAGTGGCAAAGTGAGCAAGGGACCCACGTCTGGGCATACCCTGCCAACTTAGGGCGAACATAGCAAAACCAAAGGGGATGATGGACGGAGTGTTGAACATTGCAAGCACTCACCCCCAGTCAACTGATCTGGGTTTAATCCATCATCATTCTTTAGCTCACTCCGCCACCCCAGTTCAGACATGGCCATATGCAAATCAGTCTGACCCTGTGCCTCATGGGAACAGTCCAGCCCGAACTGCTAAGCCATGTCTTCCCTGGACAGGAAACAAGCATCCTGGGACCGGTTTCTGGCTTACAGCCGTCATCAGCCAGGCTATCTTGAATCCAGTGGCAAAGTGAGCAAGGGACCCACGTCTGGGCATACCCTGCCAACTTAGGGCGAACATAGCAAAACCAAAGGGGATGATGGACGGAGTGTTGAACATTGCAAGCACTCACCCCCAGTCAACTGATCTGGGTTTAATCCATCATCATTCTTTAGCTCACTCCTCCACCCCAGTTCAGACATGGCCATATGCAAATCAGTCTGACCCTGTGCCTCCTGGGAACAGTCCAGCCCGAACTGCTAAGCCATGTCTTTCCTGGACCGGAAACAAGCATCCTGGGACCGGTTTCTGGCTTACAGCCGTCATCAGCCAGGCTATCTTGAATCCAGTGGCAAAGTGAGCAAGGGACCCACGTCTGGGCATACCCTGCCAACTTAGGGCGAACATAGCAAAACCAAAGGGGATGATGGACGGAGTATTGAACATTGCAAGCACTCACCCCCAGTCAACTGATCTGGGTTTAATCCATCATCATTCTTTAGCTCACTCCGCCACCCCAGTTCAGACATGGCCATATGCAAATCAGTCTGACCCTGTGCCTCATGGGAACAGTCCAGCCCGAACTGCTAAGCCATGTATTCCCTGGACCGGAAACAAGCATCCTGGGACCGGTTTCTGGCTTACAGCCGTCATCAGCCAGGCTATCTTGAATCCAGTGGCAAAGTGAGCAAGGGACCCTCGTCTGGGCATACCCTGCCAACTTAGGGCGAACATAGCAAAACCAAAGGGGATGATGGACGGAGTGTTGAACATTGCAAGCACTCACCCCCAGTCAACTGATCTGGGTTTAATCCATCATCATTCTTTAGCTCACTCCGCCACCCCAGTTCAGACATGGCCATATGCAAATCAGTCTGACCCTGTGCCTCATGGGAACAGTCCAGCCCGAACTGCTAAGCCATGTCTTCCCTGGACCGGAAACAAGCATCCTGGGACCGGTTTCTGGCTTACAGCCGTCATCAGCCAGGCTATCTTGAATCCAGTGGCAAAGTGAGCAAGGGACCCACGTCTGGGCATACCCTGCCAACTTAGGGCGAACATAGCAAAACCAAAGGGGATAATGGACGCAGTGTTGAACATTGCAAGCACTCACCCCCAGTCAACTTTTAGAAACATGGCATGTTTTTTGCAGTATTTGATGCCTGCAGCCTGCTCCAGGGCCGCGTGACTGGGTGTAGTTGCCAGCTGGACTTTGTTTATTCCTTCCTGATAGCCACCCAATAGAGGGATTAGGTGTGCCTGGATGGGCCACAAATTGGATGGATGGGGACGGACCTGGGCATAGACTCACTTGCAACTGAACAGACTGTGCCCTGCCTTCACACAAATTACTTGCCATCACTGCATTGTTCATGCAGCCAGTTTGGCGCCCGGACAGGAGAGGCAGAGAATTCAAGGACTTCAAAAGGGAATTCTCCAGAACCTTTTCCTACTTCAAAGTGGGTACCAGATATAAATATTGAACCCTCAGACCCAACTCTTCAGTACACCTCTGGACCTGTGGAAAGCTCAAAAGGACTGTGGTGCTGCTCTGCAAGAAGGACTGCTACTCTGTTGCCTGGCTGCCTTGGTGCCTGTTGCCTGGCTGCCTGAGAGAATGTCTGGGTCTGCATCTTGAATGTAGGACCACTTTTGTGACTCCAAGGGGTAGTTGGCTGACCTCCTAATCATAGCCTCAGGGACAGAAATCACCTTGAAACTGGACCTAGACTCTGCTTGCTGTGAGATCTGCCCACCAAGTGGTGGCACACCTGTCCTGGTCCCTTGGGAGTGGACTTGAAGGTATTCTAACCGCACAGTTGTGGTCCCCATCAAAACCGACACAAAGCTTCACGAAGCACCACAAATCCTCATCATACACCTGCTAGCCTCATTGGAATCAGTGCAGAGTGACACAAAGCCCTGCAAAGCATGGCTGCCCGGCTTCATCGGAAACAACTTCTGATAATGTGAAGCCTCGCAAAACAAAGCCATGCAGAATGCACACCAGGATTTAAAGTATAATATTCAGTGGGGCTAAAGGGGTCCCTGTAACCGGCCCACGCTCCATCGTGGTCAACCAGTAACCACATTTTTAACACTGTCTATTCTTGAATCCACATATATCAAGTAAGGATTCACACCTTTTGAGGATTTGTTCATGTTTCTTTATCATGAATAAATGCATGTTTGTAAATTAATTCAAAATCCGTAGTCACTGTGTGTGGGACCTGCCCCATTTGCAGGGTTATCCCCCAACTTTTTGCCTTCCTCCAGTGTTTTTATGACTTCCTTTTTGCTGGGTTTAGGACTGCTGACCAGTGCTAAAGTGCAAGTGCTCCCTGTATAAAATTGTATCTGTAATTGGTTATCCGTGATTGGCATGTTTGAATACTGGTTAGTCCATATTAAAGTGCACTGTGTTCAATGCTACCAGTGGGCCTGCAGCACTGATTGTGCCACCAACATGAGTAGGCTTGCAACCTTGTCTCAGACCTGCCACTGCAGTTTCTTTGTGTGCCATTTAGAACTGCCATGTCGACCTGGCAAGTGTACCCACTTACCAGAACCCAAACATTCCCTTTTACTACATGTAAGACACCCCTAAGGTAGGCCTGAGGTAGCCCAATGAGCAGGGTGCAGTGTAGAGGAAAGGTAGGACATGGACTAGAGTGTTTTACATGTCCTGATAGTGAAATACCACTAATTTTTTTTTTCCCTATTGCAAGGACTATCTCTCACATAGGTTACCATTGTAGCTGCCTTCTAACCTCTTACAAGTGTAACTTCCCATTGGGAATAGATAAAGATTTGTAGTTTGGGGTCCCTGAACTAACAAGTTAAAAATACATCTTTTAGTGAAATTGGTTTTTATATTGCGTGTTTGAAAATGCCACTTTTAGAAAGGGGGCATTTTTTTGCTTTACAATTCTGTGACTCTTCCTGTCTGTGGAATCCACATCTGAGGAAGGATGAAAGTTGGGCTGTTTGTGCATTCACTAGAAACAGTCACACAAAGGGAGTTGAGATGTGCCCTGCATATGCTGATGGCCCATCACCAGGCTGATAGGTCTTCCTGAGCTAGAGTGATGGAAGGAGTTGTCACTGACAAGTGAATAGGGCTGTGCCTGTCCTCACACAAAGAATTTGCCGCCCCCTGTAGTGTGTCTGGAGGCAGGTCAGAGTAAGGCAGGTCCTGTGAACTACAAAGACTTTCCTTTAAAGTTTGCCTACTTCAAAGGTAGAAACTGGTATAAGTACTGGAGCTGTGACACCATAACTTCAGAACACTTCTGGACTAAGAGGACATTCATCCAGGAAGAAGAGCTGGATGCCGTAGGAGGAATTGACATTCTGTAGGGTGTTTTTGTCCTGGGAGTGAAAGGACTGGACTTTGTTTTTTACATCCTGCTTTCCAAGGTTCTCCAAAGGCTTATGCATATTTGCCTCCTGTTAAGAAGTCTCAGGCCCATCAAAGACTTCATTTTCAGCCCCTGAAATAGTCTGCTGGGAGTTCTGACTTGACAAGGTGTGCCAATTCAGGTTTTGGGCAATTTGGAGGTGGTTTGGCTGCTAAGAACCCATAAAATCCATGCATTGACTCTCAACAGCTGTTTTTCCAAGGCAGCACCGCCGTGCGGTTTGAAATCCAGTGCATCATCGAAGTGCGGCCAAAGAATCAATGCAGTGCCTACTTGCGGCTGAAGGATTGCTGCAACCCGAGTCCCGAGCACCGTGTAATCGACTTCCATGGTGCACGCTTTGACTCCCACCAGGGCCCTGCTGTGTGGCTGAAGAAATCAGTTCATCATCTGATCCGGGCTGTTATATCAATGCACTGCCTGCTCCTCCACATCAACACAGCGTGTCTGGATTTTCAATGCATCGTACCTATGAGCCAAGTTCTTCATCGATGTGGCCCAGCAGTAAGGAACCAAGGCAGTGTATCCAGAGTTCGACACATCACCTCCCCTGAAAGTAAGGAACCAATGCATCACCTCCCCTGTGCTGCAATTAGAAACTGATGCATCACCTCCCCTGGCAGTAAGGAACTGATGCATCACCTGCCCTGGTAGTAATGAAGCAATGCAACACTTTGCTTTTATGGCACTTCACCTCCCCTGCGCCTGTTTTCGGCTTTGATTTGAGCCCATGCCAGGTATTTTGTGCTGAAAGAGACTCATCCATAGTTTCTTATGGACTGAAATTTTTTGAACCTTTTAAATGTGATATCTTTACTTGTATATGCAGGATTTTTGGTGTTTTATTCCGATAAATATTGGTTGTTTTTATATGGGGATTCGATAATCTTGACGAGCTCCGGAGATCAGAATATAAATTCCTAAGAGATCTAGTTACAGCACCAAAATACATCCCCCTCACGCCGCTACTAATGGATATGGGCAGGCGATCAATAAGTGATGTAGCTAGGTTGCGTCCCCTGCTTTTTTGGGTTCGCATTAGGAGGACCCCTGAGCTTTCTCCCTACGCAGAGGCCCTTACTGAGGTTATCATCCTCGACACTGGGGGGAAAATAGGTTGGTTACGTGATATTAAGAAAACGTTATCTGCAATTGGGCTTTGTGGTTGTTGGACTAGCCAGGAGCCCCCAAGGAGAGAGGATCTTAAACGCCTGTACTGGGAATGGGTGGATCAACGAGCGATCAGCAGACCTAATGTGGGTAAACTGACAACTGAGTTCTACTCCCACAAACAAAGTAGATACTATGAGCCTTACCTTGACCTAATTAAAGTACCCAGAGACAGAATACTCTATATGCATTTTAGGTATGGCTCTCTCCCAGTGGGTGAAGCGATAGCAAAATGGTCCGTAACTAACGGAAAACATTGCTCTAGTTGCCAAGCCCCTGTGGAAAGCGTTGCCCATTTACTGTTTGTCTGTCCAGCGTATAAAACATTACGGAGAAAATGGCTGAGCCCGATTTGCCGGCAACTTGGTACACGGGAGCACCATGTTGCACTCCGTATTTTTAAGTCAGATTCTAGACCTTTTTTATCCTGTTGCATAGCAAAGTATTTGGGGCAAGCTTGGCTGATACGGTGGAAAGCGCTTGCGAGAAAGACATAGCCTCCATGCATTGACAAATTGCCAAGACCTCAAAGCCACAACAGTATTCCCGTTAAAATCACCATGCACAAGCATTTTACTTTTTTCATTCTTGAAGTCTCCCTATGTATTGCACTGCCTGTAAACAAAATGATGAAATACTGTTTGTTTTTTAACTAGATTTTAGTATGATTGAGTGTATATTTATTATTGTATCTTTTTCTACCTATACTAATTTTATTAGTTATGTTACCATTGTTCTATGTTGCTTTTATGACTTTTTATGTCGAAATAAAGCTTGTGATTGATTGAATAAGTCAAATAGGAGGTAGAATCCAAGTGCTACAAAATACCAATTTGTGCAATCATTCCTATATTGTGTGTTATTCGCGCAATTTATCATGAATGTGAATGATTAACAAATTCATGCCCATGAACTACAAAGTGTGTCTTCATAAGATACTAAACGTGCCTAACTGCTGTTGTGTGTCATAACACTATAAGATAAAGCAAACTCAAGGAGATGATGGACAGAGCGATGAAACTTTTCAGACACTCACCCCCAGATCTAGGTTGAATGCATCATCATTCTTTAGCTCACTTCGCCACCCCAGTTAAGACACAGCTATATGCAAATCAGTCTTGACCCTGTGCCTCATGGGAACAGTCCAGACCGAACTGCCAAGCCATGTCTCCCCTGGACCGGAAACAAGCATCCTGGGACCGGTTTCGGGGTAACACCCTTCATTAGCCAGGCTAGCTTGAATCCAATGATAAAATTCTATGTATGGGCAGTATACTACAGAACACTTGCTTTTTGAGAGCTGCTTTTCCTCAATCGTTTATTGGTCCATTACAGTTGTTTAATACCCAAAGTTAGATTATCCTTCTGCCAGTCAGTGCCTAAATTGAGCCGGTGGTTGCCGGTGTGGGGCACTAGCACTTATTTTTGAGGACCAGCACTTATTTTTCCGCATCTGTTGTTTCAAGATGGCAAAGCAGGGAAAAAAGGGGAAAGATAGAGAAAGAGAAAAATGAGAACAACATCACAAAGGGAGAAAGCAGGATAGGCAAGAGTGAAATAAATGGGCAGGTATATGTGTGTCAGTGGAGTTAAGGTGCATCATGAGTTTTGAGACTACCAACTTTGGTATTTCACGCACCAACTTTTAATTGCACGGCCCACAGGCTTCTCATAAAAGTTGCATGTACCAGCACTCAGTATTTTACAAATGATGCGCTGCTACTAGTGCTCTCCTTAGGCTTTTCTGTGCATCACCATGTATCATCATCATGCAGCTGAAGTGAACGCCAATTGTGTTCGGTAGTCATACTTAATTACGCTGACTGAGCACCCATGTCTTATCATCTGTGTATGTTTATGTAAGCATACTTGCTAAGCAATTAGAAAACCAAAGCTTTTCTTCATCCTATAGTGATTTTGCCGACTGTAAGTCATGTCTGTTTCATCTACCAACATACACTCACTTTTATCTCACTTTTGCAGGTTCCATTTCATTTCTGCTTTCTCTCTTTCTCACTATTTCCTGTCTTTCTCTTCCTTCCTTGGGTTTTCACCTTTCTCTCTCGGCCAAAGCCCAATTAAAAATATTTTCCCTTTCACCAAAAAGAGAGTCGCTTTATGCCCCACCTCGTGCCACAGACTTAAATTAAGCACAGATGAGCACATTTCAGTGTTGGTTTGACAAAGGATCACATTTAGGACATTGACATATTACACAGAAACTACATGGTGATTTGGAAGGTTTTGGACAGTAATCTTTAGGACCCCACAGACCTTGATCCAGGCCCTTGCTTCTGCTTACCTTGTCTTAATGGCAAAATGTGGAGTGGCTATGTCAGAATCCTGTTTCTGTCAGCAATTCTCCAGGATGAGTGACACAACCTGCATATGAAAGGTGGCACTTTTCACTACTTAAGCAGGTAGAAGTGGATAGTTGATGAGGTAGATTATTCCACTGTATGGCAATATATTCGAAAACAACCTCACAAAATAACTGGAGCTAAACTGGGGTGTCACATGGCATAGAGGAAGGCCTATCATTGAATTATCCTAATACTTGAAATAGAAAAGGGACTGCAGTTTTTTTTTATTTAAAGATTTATAAAGCGCCCAGCTACCCAACAGGGTGTCCCGGCACTGACAGCGGAACAAGCAAGATAGAAGCTCAGTTGGCATTAGGCCTGGCTAAAAAGAAAAGTCTTGAGCTTTTTACGGAAGGCAAAGAGGGATTGACAATTCCTGAGTTCTTGGTGAAGAGAGTTCCACAATTTTGGTCCCAGGAACGAAAACGAACGGCCACCCATACGGGCCAGCCGTACTCTAGGGACTGAGAAAAGGAAATAATTGGCAGATCTTAGATTGCGAGAAGGTCGATAGGGCTTGACAAGATTGAGTATGTATGCGGGGGCCAGGCCGTGCTGAGCTCCAAACATGTAGCAGAGAGCCTTAAATTCGATACGCTTACCAACCCTGAGCCAGTGGAGTTGATAGAGCAAAGGGGAGACAGAGGCGTGGCGAGGCAACCTAAAAAGTAGGCGGGCAGCTGCATTCTGAATGAGCTGGAGACGGCGTACAGAGGTCTTGTCCGCACCCAGATACAACACATTGCCATAATCAAGTCTGGAGATCACCAAAGCCTGCAGGACAGTGCTCTGAGCAGCAGGTGGAATTAGCCAGAGAATTTTCTTTAACCACTTGAGGACCGCAAAGCAGGCCGAGGTGACTCCCGAGACCTGAGCAGCAAGAGAGAGCTTGCTATCGATGGAAAATCCCAGGTTCTTAACCTTAGGAACCGGGGTGGGTAAAGGTCCCAGAGATACAGGCCAGTGGTTGGCTCTCCAAAGCTCAAGATTGTTCCCCAGGATGTTCACCTCCGTTTTAGAACCATTCAGCCTTAAAGCATTGCTGGACATCCACAAGGAGATGTTACGCAGACCAAGTTTAAGTGAAGAAGGATCTTGATGTTGAGCAGATGATAAAGAAAAAATAATCTGCGTATCGTCAGTGTATGAAAAGATGGTCAACCCAGATTTTGCAGCAATGTCTGCCAAAGGGCGAAGGTAAAGATTAAAAAGCAGAGGACTCAGGATCAAACCATGTGGAACTCCAGATGTCAAGGCAACGTGGTTAGATTTTGCGGTGTGAGAAAAGACTTGAAAGGAGCGATCCTCCAAAATAAAGATCAGCCACTGGAAGGCTTCACCTACAATACCAGAGCTTACGAGGCGCTCCACCAGAATGGAATGGGAGACAGTATCAAAAGCAGCGCTGAAATCCAAAAGGATGAGCGCTGCTGCGCCCCACAATCAAGCTGCAGCCTAAGGTCCCCCGTGACCCCCAACAAAACTGATTCGGTACTGTGACCAGGACGAAAGCTAGACTGAGACGGATGAAATAGCTTATGTTTCATCACATGTGCAGAGAGTTGAGAGTTAATGTGCTTTTCCAATTTTTTGGAAAAGGTGGAGAGAAGAGATGTAGGCCTGTAGTTAGACCAGCAGAGGGGATCTAAACCAGTCTTTTTCAACAGTGGAAGCACCAGAGTGTGCTTCCAACTGCGAGGCAACTAGCCCAGATTTAGGGAGGAATTAAGAAGCTGAGCAATCACCTCAAGGGCAGGCTCATCCAGGCATCTGAGCTTGGAAGGAGGGAGAGGATCAAGTGGGGAGCCAGACTTGATGTTTCCAAGTAGATTTCTCAAAGGAATTAAATCAATTGGGAGCCAAGCCTTAACTTGACAAGATTCATCAGATGCAAAATCAGGGGGAACAGTCCCTGGTCAGAAAGTTGAGTAGTGGGAAAGATGAAGTTGTCATGAGAAGAGAAATCTAACTCAAGCTCATGATGAATAGACACAACTTTATTATGAAAAAACTGCGCGAGTTCATTGCAATGGTGTAATGGAAGGGAGGGGGGATGGCAAGAACGTATTGGATGCAGAAAGTTCCGACACAACTTTAAATAGGGTTTTCTGACGATTTTGGGTGGACGTAATTTTATCCGTATAGAAGGAGGCACGAGCAGATCTGCAAAGAGCATGATATTTTTTTTGGGGCCTCCAGATAAGTGGCTTTGGCCTCTGGCACATAATGCTTTCTCCACAGTCTCTCCAAAACTTTACATTGTTTTTTTCCAGCTCTAAGGGAGTCAGTAAACCATGGAGCGGGGGGAAGCACTCTAGATTGGGATTTAGTAGAAAGGGGAAGAATGGAATGGATAGCCGCAGACAACCAGTGATTCACAAGTAGCAGGTCTGAGTCCAGTTGAGATTAAATGGAAGGAACAGTCTGCCGAAGTAGCTCATTAAGTGCCTTCCTATCAAGTAGAGACCAGTTCCGAGCTTTCTTTGGCAAGGCAGGAGGGCGAGGCGAATGAGCCAAGGAGAAATCAATAAAGAAAGGAATGGCAAGGTGATCAGACCAGCCTAGCAGGATAGGAGGAGCAGTGGACACAGTGGGAAGATTCGAAAAGATAGGGTCCAATAGATGACCTGCTACATGGGTAGGTGAGGAATTGATGAGTGAAAGATTCAGGGTCAACAGATTGTCCAAAAGAGTTCGAGCAGATTTATTACTAGAATCATCATCAAAATGAAAATTCAAGTCCCCAAGCACAGAAAAATTTGCAGCACGAAGAACAAGAGGGGCAAGTTATTCGGTCAACAGGGAACCCCAGTTGTTAGACAGGCCAGAGGGACGGTAAATGAGGGCACCAGAAAAGGTAAGATTAGGGGAGAATGGGATAGAGAAAAGTAGGGCTTCACAGTTGGGAATCGTGAGTGCCTCAATTTTGCAGTTATAGATTTTTTTTTAAATGATGGCAATTCCTCCACCAGTTTTCAGAGGTCTATTTATACCTAATAGAGCAAAATCTGTGGTAGTGTCGCAATCACATCTGGTATGGACCCGTCGTGGAGTCAGGTCTCGGTTAAAAAAAACACATCCGGATCCATGTCAACTATGATGTGAAATAGGTGCAACTGGTGTTTGGGAAGGGAGCGACAATTGAGACCAAAACAGCGGAAAACCTTAGATGAATGTGAGCCAGAATTGTCAACTCTGGAAAGGTGGGAAGTCTCTCCTCCGAAAGAAGGGTGGGGGCTAGGCCGGGAATAAGTGGGAAAGATATTATCAAATAAACAGTGAGAGCAGAACCTGACACTGGCATCAGGGGCAAGAATCTGACAAACATCATTTGGGGTGGGTTTAAGACTCCTAAGATCTTGAGAGGAGTAAGTGAGTCGAGGCTGCAAGCAAAAATGAGCAGGGGTTCTGGCCCCTAGCCCTGGCCGGACGTGGACAGGCACAGACGGGCTTGCCTTAGGCGTGCCCGCCACGGCATGGGTTTAAATAGGAAAAACCCAGAAATGCCGTGAGACGCGAGCCTGGCTGGTTCGGGAAGGCCCTCTGTCCAATCGGCACACAGCCGCGGCGGAACGGGGCGGAACCAGGAAGGAAGAGAAATTCCCCAGCGTGAGGAGGTGAGAGCCCCTCAAGTAAAAATACAAAAGTAAACGGTAATTAGCCACCAGTTAAAAAGTTCAAAAGCGAACGTCATAAAATCAAACACTGGGATAGCGTACAGCAACAGCGCAACTGACCTCACTCATGTTATTGGATGCAAAATCCTTTAGGCAAAATACAGGAACTAAGAAGCTGCTTGGTTGTTATCCAGAGTTCTAGACTGACCAGTAGAATGTTTCAAATGCGCTTTTCTTACATAATTGAAAATATTTAGCAATCATATTTTATAGAACACAAAGAGAAAAATGAATAGCTATTTTGTGGCCTACAGTCTTGAAAAGTAAAAGTGTTTTTGAGGCATGCAAAATACATATGGAATTGTGGCAGAAGTTATACAGAAAGAGTTTGTGAGAAATATATATTTATGGGACTGGTCTCAGAATGAAAGAGAGGGAGGGTTATTTATTTATAAAGCATGAAAAGCAAGTGTGGATGAAACTTTTTCTAGCCAACGCGTCAAGAATTCTATTAAAGACACGGAGGCGAGGATTATGCTTCTCATTTCTTTACTACTAATTTCAGCAGCCAATCTTAATAAAGTAAAACACAAACTACATTATCCATGTTTCCCTGTACCTCCCATGTCACATGCTCCAATCATATATGAGCTACCCATATAACTGTAGAAGTCACCATTTTGTGTCCTCTTTCTTTGTTAGATAAGTCCATAAGAACAGAGGGCCTCATTTATGAAAAATGACGCATCGCTGCGTGAAAACAGCGATGCGTCACTTTTCATTGCGCCCTCCTTGCGACATGCTGGATGCGTCATATTTACAGTATGACGCATCATGGCGCAAGGAGTTACAGATACGTCAGTATTTCTGACGTTACTGTAGGCGCAAAAAATAACGCATTGCTGGAGTGTGTCACAAAAGTGACGCAACTCCATCAATGGGTCATTACACATGGGCAAGTCCCATGTTAAGTTTGCCTGCGTCAGTCTTACGCCTGCCATGAGGCAGGCGTAAGATATTGACGCAATTGCGTCCTAGAAGTGGCGCAGTGAAATCTTATAGATTTCACTGTGTCACTTCTACGACCCTTTCTTGCATCAGAACGCCCCCCTGCATACATTATACCTGGCGCAGGTATAATGTGGCGCAGGGGTTTACAAAGTGATGCATCTACCTAGATGCGTCACTTTGTAAATATGGTGCAACAAGGCGCATTTTTACACTGCTGGTGCGTCACAAAAAGTGACGCACCGGCGGTGCAAAAGTGACGCAAGGGCTCATAAATAAGCCCCAGAATATTCCAAAGGGAAACAGGGTAAAAGTCACCAAAGATTCATACAGCCCAAACGTGGACTTAAAACTTCCAGTTGATCCAATCACCAACCACAGCCCGCGACTGAACTCTGCAATGGGATTAAAATTGCAGCGAGTCAACACGCCATATATAACTCCTCTCAAGGGAAAGAATTCCAAAGCAGAGTGCACCTCACAGCTGTTCTGGTCATTTGCTGAAATAGAGAGAGATCCCCAAAGTAAAATCTGGCATCATAAATATAAAGCATAGACTTTTGCCAAAAATTATCGGGTGGGAGAAATAAGACAGAAACAACTCCATTTTTTTCAACATTAGTTATAACAATACACTTTTAACAACTGAATTATAGCTTCAAAGACAATTGCATCTAAAGTGTGGGATAATCCTCGCCTCCGTGTACTTAATAGAATTGGAAATTCTTGATGCGGCAGATAGAAACATTTTCATTCTAAGTCAGGACCGGAGGCTCCGATTATGCTAGTTTAAAGTCGTGTTACCACCACAGATGCCACATCTACAATAGGTTTATAATAGTATTTCTTATATGTAGACTCAGAGATCCAGTTTAACGCACTCATGATGTCTTCTACACGAGAGCCGAGAGCATACGATTTGGATGCCATGGCTCCTCTGGCAGAATGCGCCACAAAAGACAGAAATGTTGACGCCTGCTTCTGCCAGTAGTCATTTCAACCACCTGGCTAAGGTTGCTGCAGACACTGGTTTGTAGAGTTTTTGTAAGGCAATGAGTAGTTGTCCTCCAGCCTCCTATCTCATATCACAAGTAGCAATTTCATAATCCTATAAGCATTGCACCACACATAATTTACTACTGTTTGGTAAACTTGAATAGGTTACTGTTAGACCTGGCATTTCTTGGCGTGATTACCCCTGACTTTTTGCCTCTACCTCCTCTATTTTTGATGCTGTGAAGGATCACGTGTTATTGGCTTAGATGCTTTTGGCCCTTTGCCACTGCTGATCAGTGTCAAAGTGCAAGTGCTCCCTGTGTAAAGTGTAAGGATAATTGGTTGTCCATGATTGGTATGTTTGCCTTACTAGTAAGGTCCCTGGTAAAGTGCACTATGTGTGCCAGGGCTAGTAATGCAAATGCTACTAGTGGGCCTGCAGCACTAATTGTGCCACCCACACCAGTAGCCTTTAAAAAGAGAACTCAGGCCTGCCACTGCAGTGCCTGCAAGCAGTTTGTTAAATTGCCATGTTGTCCTGGCAAGTGCACCCACTTGCCAGGCCTTACCCTATTTATGCACATCAGACGCCCCTATGGTAGGTCCAGGGTACCCCCCTGGGCAGGGTGCAGTGTATGTGGAGGGTAGGACATGTACTAAGGTGTGTACCATGTCCTAACAGTGAAATACTCTCCATTTCGTTTTTCACTGTTGCAAGGCCATTTTGCCCATAGGATAGAATGGGGAAGGCTGTGTAATATTTCTCTGGCTATAGGGTTTTTTAAAGGAAGAATGGAGCTATGTCGTGTAAGCATGCAGTGTATTATGATATCGAGTAAGTACGGTGTAACCAGGTAAGGGGAACACCCTATAACCCCTAGTTGTGTGTAGGAATGATCCTACACAGAGCTTCAAAACAAAGGTCCTGGGCACACGTCAAGTGATTAAATGATGAAATGAGTACATTCAATAGAGTACATTTGAAGAAATGTCCAAGTAGTCCAGTTGGAAAGATTCTTTGTCTTTAATCTTTGTTATAGCGAAAAAAAGGGGGGGAACCAGCCAACACGTGTTTCGTCTTGGGGGAAATAGTCCCGCGACTTCTTCAGGGCTGTAATACGAGATGTGTAGTCTTTATAATCGCTCTGCCGGTGATAATTCAATGAAGAAAGTAAAAACTAGGTTAGAATAATCGAATGATATCAAGTGGTGAAGATCCTAAGTCTGCCCGTGCCGTGGGTGATGAGGAGGGTAAGTAGACCGCTCACCAGGTTAGATATCAAGCGGGTGCGCTGAGTCTCCCACGGCAACGGTGTCGTATTCTGTTCCAGAGAGGTAGATCTGGTCATCTGAAGCAAGAGGAGGCCAAAATGATGAAAATCAGCCGCCTGGGAAACGACCTACGCCTCCCAGAAGGTAGGCGACCTGTGACCTCCCTGGGGACCAACGACGAAGCGCGTGGGGCTCCGCCGCCAGTCCTAGATGTGCCCCCGGGGTGGGTCAGGTCCCGGGGGCTGCCCCACAAGAAGGGGAAGTCAGGGAGCGCCGTCGCACTCCCCGTGAAATTATTCCAAAGCGGGGTGCCAGGAGCCCACCATGGCCCCCCGAAGACACTGGTGGGGGCCTGGGACCCCCAACCCCGGGCCCCGGTGATGGTGGTGAGAAGGAGGGGGGCGTGCCATTGTGCAATCCCCCTCACGGGCGAAGTCAAGCCGGGGAGCACTGTCGCGATCCCTGTGAAGTGGTCCAGGGGCCCGGGACCCCATCTCCAGGCCCCAACATGAGAAGAAAAGCCGGGGAGCGCCGTTGCGCTCTCCGTGAAGATGTCTGGGGTTCTGGGACCCCATCTCCGGGCCCCGAAGTGACGGCAAAGGCAGGGGGATGCCGTCGCACACCCCCGCGGCAGCGGGAAGGCGGGAGGAGTGCTGTCGCACTCCCCCGAAGACCCGCCAGGCTGGGGAAAGCCTTGTGTCTGCCCGTCGGAGCGGGCAGACCAGAAGAGCAGCGCTGGCTCCCGCGGCCGCACACAAGGGTGCGGGCCGGACCGGGAGCCAGCCGGAGAGGTGTGAGGGGCCTGGGTGGGACCGGGCCCTGAAAAACAGCCGGAGCAGCTGGGGGTGGACTCCCCGAGCTGCAGGACTCACCTGGGGGTCCGGTGGACCGGACCCTCCCACGAGGCCAGGACACGGCGTGAGGCCGCCAGCAGGGCAGCGCAGCTCTCCCCTAAGCAGCGGGAGAGCCGCTGCTCTAATAGGCATGGCCCAGGAGAAATGCGCCTCATAATGCCCTGCAGAGCCCAAGAAGGCCTGCAAAAGAAACTGGCTTGTTGGTGGCATGTGGTTGCCCCAGGAGGATGGGGTCACCGCCAAATGAGTGAAAAGGTGCAGGTGGAGCTGCAGCAGCAACTGAGCCTCCCCCAGCACGAAGAGGAGAAGTCCCTCCCTAAGTCTCTGAGGGACTTAGAAGAAACAACCCCTCAAGGGCTCAGCCAGCAATCAACCTTCCCTTGGGCTGGAACTTTTGTTCTACAGCTGAGGGGGTGCCTGAAGGATTGCCTCAATGTGTGGAAGGCTGTGCTGGGGATGTCTGGAGAAGGGCATCCCCTGGAGGTGAAGAGGTGCAATTGCACGAGAAGTGCTTTTACACAGGTTATTTTATTTAGCGGGACTGAAAGTCACATGTGTAATGTGAAGTACCTTTGTAAGGTGAAATCATAAGCAAAGTGGGGTTATGTTGCCAGACCTTCCTGCTAGGTGTCTGGCTGTATATGCTTAATCCTGTGATTTCAACTGTGATGCCTTTTATGGGCTGTGATTGCAATGCATTACAACTGTTACCAGATATGATAAGTACCTAATTTAAAGTGATGCCCAAACATGTATTCTTGCTGGTGCGTTAGGTGAAGAACAACCCAGACTGTTAGCCCCTAAGATGTAGAGGTGTATGCTGTATGTTCAGTACTAGATGCTCAGTCAGGGTTATGTGTCACCAGGGCTGGTGTACCTATTTTTAATGCTTGTTGAAATGATGGGGTGGGGGCGCCACTGGGATGGTGCCAGTTGGCAAGGCCCTCGCTCCAGGTTGTGTCAACCCACTGCATTAGGGGGCAAGATGATGTGCATACATGGGAGTGATGGTACTAGACCCCACCCTCCTGCGGGAGGGGTGGAAATGTTATGCAATGTCACAAAGTAATTCCAACAGCTTATGTATATTTGTAAATTGGTGCATAGTATTGAGTAGTGTGTGTGTTTAATAAATGTACTCTTCCTTTTATAAAGCAAAGTACAGACTGGACAATCAATTATTGAGTGTTATTTCTGCTTACTGGTAAATGGCGATTACTAGCCCACACCACCTCCCTTGAGTAAGCCTTAGACTGCTTCGCAACGCTACCCTCTGAGAGTCAAGCGCTACAATGGGGTGTTTGGTTCCCAGTGAAGGAGAAATGTGGCATGCTATTTGTGCAGGCCTCGCAGATACTGCCTCGTTTTCCAACAGGTATGCTAAACCGGAAGATGCTAGTTCTGATAGAAAGTTTATTACCATGCAATGTTGTGCCCCCACGGGATCAACACTCCATGTGTTGCACCAAGCACACCATCTCATCCGAGCTAAAGAATATCTTTTATGGGTGTTATCTGGCCAGGCCTGCCTGATGAAGGATGCAGCTTGTTGCGAAATGCCTTGGGTATGCCATCTTTCCCTGAAACCATCCAAGCCATCATCTTGAGTTGACCTGCTAGATTCAATGGGTGAGGAATACCTTCCGGGTCTAGGAGGAGATCCGGCTGAACGTGGAGTAGAACTGGAGGCGTACTCGCTAGAGTTAGGGCTACTGGGAACCAAGGTTGCGTTCTAGAGTAAGGTGTCACCAGAATGATTTCTGCTCCTTGTCGTCTGATCTGTGACAGGACATGGGGAATCATTAGGAATGGGGGAAAGGCATAGCCTCTGAACTGAGCCCAGTCCTGGATAAATGCATCTGTCGCCTGGGCATCCGGATCTGGGCGCAAGCTCAAAAAATGTGTCAGTTGCCGATTGAGTCATGATGCGAACAGATCTATTTCGCACGGGCCCCACAATCTGTTCAGAGCTTGGAAAACTGAGTGATTCAGTTTCCAGTCGCTGAAATCTCGTAAGTGTCTGAAGTTCCAGTTGGCTATGGGGTTCCTCTTGCGTGGTAGCTACTCCACTGTGAGGGAGATGCAATGATCAAGGCAGAAGTGACAGAAGTCCTTGGCAATCTCTGCTAGTCGACGGGACTTCGTCCTCCCGAGGATGTTGACATAGCGGACTGCTGAGATGTTGTCCATTCTCTGTAAGATACAATAGTCCGTCTTTATCGGGGAGAGACTCCTGATAGCGAAAGAGCCCGCCAGGAGTTCCAGGCAATTTATGTGGAGCCTGAGCTCTGCCTCCGACCACCGACCCCCTGACGACATCGTACAGCACCTCACTCCCTAACCCAACCGGCTGGCATCCACTTTGATGCCTATTTCTGGCGAGGTGCCGAAAATGTCTTGACCATTCCAGGATTCCATGTGGTCCAACCACCATGTTATCTCTGTCCTGGCTTTGCCCATCAGTTGGACTTGTTCTGTGTAAGATAGACCCTTCCATAACTGTTGGATTTTTAATCTCTGAAGGGCTCTGTAATGGAGGGGGCCTGGAAATATGGTTTGTATCGATGAGGCCAGGAGTCTCACAATTCTGGCAATCTACCTCAATGATACAGTCTGTTTGCACAACGCAGACCTCAATTCCCTTTTGATATTGTGAATCTTTTGGGTTGGAAGGAGCAATTGTGCTCGGACTGATTCTATCTGGAAACCCAGAAATGCCATTTGCTGGACTGGCGACAGGACTGACTTCTGGGAGTTGATCTAGAATCCCAGACTCTGAAGAAGTTGTATAGTCCATGATAGATGAGTCCTGAGTGTCTGAAGGTCCTGGGCCATCAACAGGAGGTTGTCTAGTTAATTAGACATACTTCTCAAGCCCTCAGTGCTTCTACGACTGGTCTTATTAATTTAGTGAAACACCACGGGACCAATGAGAGACCGAATGGAAGGGATTTGAATTCCATGCACTGTCCTCGTCATATGAACTGTAGAAACCATCTGTGAGGTGGGAATATGGGGATGGAGAGGTAGGCATCCTTCAGGACCAGATGGACCATCCAGTCACCTTCCTGTAGAATATCTCTTAGCAAGAGAATTTCTTCCATTTTGAAATGTCTGTACATTATCCAGACATTGACATCTTTGAGGTTTAGAACTAGTAGTGACCTCCGCCCTTCTTTTCGAACAGAAAGATGGGGCTCATGAACCCTTTGGGGTGTGGAGTTGTCAGGCATATTGCCCCTTTGGCTAGGAGAGTTTGAATATAAAAACGTGTTGTGTTTGGGAAAAATACATTTGTCTTGGGGGGACAGACTGAGTTGGAGATTCGTAAAATTCCAGTTTGAAGCCCTGAATGGTCTCCAGTACACATGGGTCATATGCATTTCCAATTGTCGTGAATAATGACAATCTTCCTCCCAATATCACTTCCGAGAAGGGAATAACTCATACCAGTATATCCTGTGTCCTGGATTGCATTCTATTGTCTGTGTCTGGATCTGCGGCAGAATCTGGGGCGGCCACCTCTGGGTTGAGTGCGATAAAAGGTGGGATCTGGTTTGTCTCCATACCAACTACCTTTGCCGCAGGCATAGTAGCCTTGTTGAGAGCTTTGGTGGGTTCCACAGCCCGGCGCACCCTTCATGGCACCCGGCCCTGACAAAAAGGCCTCTCCAGAATACTCTTTTTAGCGACATTTGGGCCTTGTATATAGTCGAGTAGGTGGCACAAAATCTGGACAGTTCCTTAATGAAGGAGCCCCCGAATAATAGGCTGTCAGCCATTGGGCTGGCTTCCAAATTGGATATATCATTGAGTTTAGGATCTAATCTCATCAAGATAGATCTCCGGTGCTCTGTAGAGATGGTGCAGTTGGTGTTCCCTAACATGCAGACTGCTTGCTGAGCCCAGCCAATCAGATTGTCAGTATTTACTGGGGAGTTGGACTCTTTGGCTTAGTATGCTAAGTCTAAGATCTTAGTCAAGGTTCCTGTCAGGTCAAGCAGTTTATCTTGGCACATCCAACATGAGCGATCCAGGCCCTTTTTCGGATCCCTTGCATATTTTTTCATAAAAGTGACCATGATGGGATCTACCTCTGGCTTGTCTGCAACCTTACCCACCAGGTCTGGGTGGGGGCATTCCATGCGGAAGCGTGCACATACCTCTTTATCAAAGCTCTGCCATAGATGGGTTTGAAGGTGTTCCGCGACCTCTGGAGGGGGAACCCAATTGGAGTCCGTGGGGTGAATTATTTTGGTGGGCTCGAATTGGAGCACCCGAAGGGTATGGACTGGAGCCCATTTCTTCTTACTGAGTCTTGCCTTCTCACCCTCATCACTGTCCTCAGTGTGGGAAGAGCAGTCTGAGTCTAGGGACTCTGCATGCTGTGAGCTGTGAGACTGAGAGGACTCTCCCTGTGGGTTGGCACTATAATCATGTTCAGTCTCTCTCTTGCGCCTTAGCTTTTCAAAAGCCTCTCCATGTACCTCTGGCTGTGATTTACTCTTGACTTTGCCCTTTTTTGATGGGCCCACCTCATTGTTGAGTTAAAAGAAATGTTCCCTTTGGATGGGACCTATATTCAACCAATCACTCTCAACAGTCTGCCATGCTTATATACCACACATACAGTACTCACCAATGATTAAGGCACTTATAAGTCGACTGCTTATTTTAGTCAAAATATAGATATATTTTAATCAGTGTAAAAAAGTTTTCTCCAAGTTTATATGACACACACAATTTTTTTGATCACATCGTTAAAAACATTTAAATTCAAATACATTGAAAATACAATAATCTAAAAACACAACTCAAAAGGAGACTATAAAAAGACAATCCACTATGTCTTTAGCATGTTAATTTGGCTATGTACATAGACAGCATAGAGCATGGATCTAAATTCCCTGTCTGTAACTTGATGGTGACTCTTCCAAATTTAACACAACTTCTATTGTGGGCGTCGACGCGTTTCAGTGGCACATTCGCAATAGGACCACCTTCTTCAGGAAATTAACTTTTTTTCTCCTTTTATTAAAAAGTGATCATATGTCAACCTTGTATCACACCGGTGCTACTGCACTCAGTTCTAAGGTTTTCAAATCACTGCAACTGATGGTTGAGGTTGGATAAGGATTTTCATAAAATCTCTATATCTTTTTCTGCGAATCTTCAATCTGAAAGAGGTTAACTCGGGTAGTTCAATATGCCTCCAAGGTCATGAACCCTTAAGTTAGTGAATCCAAGACCTCACTCCAAAATAATTAGGTCTGTTTAAAACCGAAACTGCCCTTAATCGCGTTTCGTCTTCCAATCATGGGTATCAATGTTTTCCCGGCATTCCTAACAATAGGGTAATTTGTTCGTGGCTTTTAATTCCAATGAAACTCCGTCCCCTAAAGTTTTTCTTCCGCCAGGATCCGTGCATTAATCATTGGTGAGTACTGTATGTGTGGTATATAAGCATGGCAGACTGTTGAGAGTGATTGGTTGAATATAGGTCCCATCCAAGGGGAACATTTCTTTTAACTTGATAGTTACTGGGTGCTCCATCCCTTTGGACAAAAGAGCCCCCTATCATTGATTTCAAGGTTTTTGTGTACCACCTCATTGTTGGCCGGAAGAAGTTGGGGTTGCCAGCCTTGTTGGCATGCAAACTCACACAGCTGCCCCGTGAAGGGACCTTGCCCCTGTACCAGGGCCTTATTCACAAATTGCTGTACACTGCAGTCCAGTGCATCCACCAAATCAAGCTCTAGCTGGTCATCACCTTCTTCATGGTAGTTGTTTGCCTCCGCCTTATAGGGCTCCCATTGTGCCATTCTCTCCACATGCACACTCAATTTACTGGGAGCTGAGAGAGTAAGGGGGGAGTGGAACTAACCCTGCAAGGCCAAGGATTGTGCCTTAATTTAAATGTGGAGGGAGCTGCCTGGGCCAAAAAATTCACTCTAGGCAAAGCCTATGCAAATGTATACAACCCTGCACACACTTGTGAGACAGGGCGTAGGGGGAGCATTCACCCCTGCCACCACATACAGAGCCGGGTCACGTTATGTGTAGAAAAAGCCAGCAAACGCTCTGATCAATATCCCTGAGCGTCGCGTTCAATTTCTTCACATGCGCGTTGTGTGGTCCTTGTTCGCAAGTAAAAGAGGACTGCGCACATCAGCGAGATGTGTGCTGTCCGCTCCCCGCTCCACTGAGGCAGCAAGCAGCATCAGAGTCCGGCCGCTGTAAGTGTTCAGAAAATGAAGACGGAGTCCCAGCGCTGTAGCGCATGCAGTGGGTGATTGGTCATCTTACCACTACTGCCCTCATAGAACCGCAACTCGTATAAAAGCATGACATTCACAGCAAATAGTGGTATGAAATACCTATAATTATGGCATAACAAGCATATAGAAAAGAAACATTCTAAGCAATAGAGATATGAGATATCTATAATTACGTCAGTACAAGCATAAAGAATTAAACTGCACTTATCTGGCTGTTAAGCAGCAAAGAAAGAGGACACAAAATGGTGACTTCTACAGTTATATGGGTAGCTCATATATAATTGGAGCATGTGACATGGGAGGTACAGGAAAACATGGGTAATGTAGTAAAGAAATGAGAAGCATAATCAGAGCCTCCGGTCATGACATAGAATTTGTGGCATGTAAAAACAAAATGACATAGAAAGAAAAGAGAGGTAGGCATACTCCATGATGAAATGGCTTTGGGCCAAACAAGTTCATCAGTCCAATAGATGGTAAAGTGGATGCTCACAGTGATTATGAGTGTTTTTTGACAAGGGTTCAAACACCAGCTGGAGAAATTCTATTATTCAATTTTTTTCTATTTTTCTTCTATTTTACCCAAATGAAAGATGCCCTATTGTAAATCACCCCTAGCAGTGTTTGGGAGATTTGTGGCCTTTTTAGTCAAGCCAGTGCATGTCAGACATTGTTGAAATGCTGTGGCATGTGGAAGGGGGCAAGGTTTGATATGAAAGAAATCCCTTGTTTTGTGGAATGAGACTTTGGGGATGGTTGTGTAAGAAAAAGAAATGCATGGGGCAAGTCCCAAAGTGCAAGAAAAGAAGGGCTATTTGTTTATAAATCACGAAAATCAAATGTAGACATGTGACATGTAAAAGCAAAACAACATGGAAATAGACACAGGACCATACACTCTTCCCATGACACAAAAGGCCTTAAGCAGCAGATAATTCCAGTAATACAGATGGTATAGTGGAAGCTAAGAGGAGCTAGGAGTGCATTTTTGACCAAGGTTCCAACCCCAGCTGGAGAAAATAGATTTTTATATTCTTTTCCATTTTTTTTCTAATTTACACAAATGAAAGCTGTCCCTTTGTAAATCACCCCCTAGCAGTGTATGGGAGATTTGGGGCCTCTTTAGACAAGCCAATGCATGTCAGACATTGGTGACATGCTGTGGCATGTGGAAGGGGGGCAAGGTTTGCTATGAAAGAAATCCCTTATTTTGTGGAATGAGAATTTGGGGATGATTGTGTAAGAAAAAGAAATGCATGGGGCAAGTGCCAGAGTGAAAGAAAGGAAGGGCTATTTGTGTTTAAAATATGAAAATCAAGAGTGGATTTATGGCATGTAAAAGCAAAACAACATGGAAATAGAAGGACCAGCACACTCTTTCCATGACAAAAGGGCTATGGGCAGCAAACAAATTCAGCAGAATAATGGTACAGTGGTAGCTAACATCGGCTATCATTGCTTTTTGACCAGGGTTCAAACCCCAGCTGGGGAAAATCGATTTTTATATTCTTTTCCATTTTTTTTCTTCTAATTTAGACAAATGAAAGCTGTCCCTTTGTAAATCACCCCCTAGCAGTGTATGAGAGATTTGGGGCCTCTTTAGTCAAGCCAATGCATGTCAGACATTGGTGACATGCTGTGGCATGTGGAAAGGGGGCAAGGTTTGCTATGAAAGAAATCCCTTATTTAGTGGAATGAGAATTTGGGGATGATTGTGTAAGAAAAAGAAATGCATGGGGCAAGTGGCAGAGTGAAAGAAAGGAAGGGCTATTTGTATATAAAGCATGGAAATCAAGAGTGGATGTGTTTCATGTAAAAGCAAAACAGCATGGAAATAAAAGTAGGACAGCACCCTTTTTCTATGACAAAAATACTTTTGGGGAAGGATTTTAAAAGCAGAGCACATGGTATAGTGGTAGATAACAGCAGCTATGTGTACCCTTTGGCAAGGGTTCAAACCCCACCTGGGGAAATTTATTTTAATATTTTTTTAATTATTATTTATTTATTTATTTATTTTAGTAGAGTGAAAGATAGTCCTTTGGAAATCGTTAACTGACATTATCTCCAGTTAATCATGAAAGAGAATGTAAAAAATCTGTGGCACATGTCACATGAGCTGTGGCATATGCCACATGACAGAGTGACACGTGTCACATGCCAGCAATGGGCTCCAACCCTTACTGGTACTTCGTCCTTGCCTAAGGTTGCTACAGGTTCTGACAATATAGTGACATGTGGTTATTGTTTTCCATTGCGAACAAATGATATGTGTTACCGATGGATACAGAGGAATCCAGTAAATTCAATGATCATTGGGCTTTATTGATTACAGTGGGGAGAGTGATACGTGTTTGTGATGGTCTCATGATTGACGACTACTTGATCGACTTATTTATGAGTAGTGTTAAGACAGACTTTTTCGACTCTCTGGGACAACACCTGACTGTAGGTGTTGGACCTGCATGCCTTAAGACATTCCTCGGGCAGGAATGTTTGCTTTCAGTTATGTATCTTATGTTTCAATGTTCAATAATTAAATATGAAATATTAAACCATAAAAAAGTATAGGTGAGGATATGGAAAATTCTTTAAGTGGGAATATTTATTGTCATTTGTATTGTGCCCTGGTTTGTCTTCTGGCTGCCACATATATTTTACATTTTATCTTCTTGTTTGTAAACCTCTATTTTGCAATTTCTTAGTTTGTGTTGATGGTTATATGTCTTAAATTTTTAATGTCATTTTAATTTTATTTGTTTCTCTTGATGTAACTCTCTAGCAACTTCTTTTGCATTCTATTCAACTAATTTTTTTAAGAATTTTTTTTTGCTTTATCAGTAGTAAGTGTTTGCAGTTGGGCTACCTTACAACTGAACAATCGTTTCCCTTTTTCCTTAGTGAACTTTATTTCATTTACGTTACTGTTTTTTTTTATCTTCACTTGCCTTTTTGGCACATTTTTGTAACAGTGGGGAATTGTTCCTTTTCAGGCCCTGATTGTGGTAGGCCCAAAGAACGGTGTGCTATTTATCATACCCATACATTCTGGCACTCATTCACTTCTCACTCCAACCTTTCCTGATAGAATGGATGAAAGGTGAGTCAGATAACGTTTGAATTTCTTGTCTTTTTAGGTTTTCTTTTGTTTGTCTCCCTGTAAAACGTAACGTCCCTTTAACTTTATGACTGTGACCAAATATTTGTAAGAGGTACCTATATTACAAGGTCTTGATTGACAAAGTTGTGGCGTATGGCTGTTCTATGACTCGTAAATTAATTCACAAAACTCTCACTTGAACACAACTTATAACTTGAGAATGTTAAGCCTATTGCATTATTTTATTCAAATACATTCCTGACACGTGTTTCCCTTTCCCCATGCCTGCAGAGATTTTGCTTAGTAGAGCGACATCAGTATGTGTATCATAGGGAAGTTAATAAAATTCTCGTTCCCTTTTGAGGTCAAACCTAGGAAACAGCAAGCCTTTCAATGTGAACCCTGCAAGCTTTCAAATTTCAGGTGCATTCACGCATGTTTTTTGTACAATTAGTGGTTTACCAGAAGTGCTCCAATGAGTTGACGTGAGGCTGAGAAGTGGGATGCTGATACATTGAAGGAAATATATAACATGTCCCGAGGCATGCAGCTTTAACCAATTAGGCACGTGTTTTTTGATTGATCAGCAATCTCTACTTTAAACCTGTGCATTGGGCTTGGTAGAGAACCTGATATATAGAGTAAATTGTTACCTCTCCTCGATGGGGTTTAAAGAGAGATAAAACAAGACACACGTGTTTTTTCAATGAAATGGTGTAATGTTTTGGCAACCTGCTTTTGGGTAAACATTGATTTGTCTTTTGACTGTATTCTAAAACAGGCAATTTTGTGTGTTATAGTGCAACAACCGGTAATCCACTACAGATTCAGCCTATATATCCTCTCCACTGCATTCTATGAGTGGCAGGTGTATTGATGAAATTATATTTTAGTCCACACAGAACACACACAAATCTACAACACTATGACAACAGTTGAAGTAAGAAAATGTCTTCCTGCTCACAAGTCAGTTTTTGTTAGTGCTCCGCGTCTGTTGGTCCCAAGTGGACACTGTTATCCCTCCCCCACATACCCACTACCCCTCTCATCTCACAATACCACTTCCCTCTCTCATCCCTCCCTCACACTACCTGTCTCCTCTTTATACTGCCTACTTACACATGCTACCTTTCTCTACCTCCTCACACTGTGCACTAGTCCACCTCTCATCTCCCTTTAGGTGCCCCTTCCACTTGTCCCTCTATCTCTCTCTCTCGAACTCTCTCTCAGCCATCCCTCTCGCTCTGTCATGCACAAGCCGCACCTCTCTCATGTGGTTAAGTTCAGGTCTTCAAGCATGGTTTTTATCTTGTAGCTTTTCATTGTTTACGTCCCTCAAAACCACGCTTTTCTCCTCTTCTTAGGGTGTCTTCTGCATACACAAAACCTCCCTCTTCATGCTTCTATGGCCTGCTCTCACCTTCTTTCTATCTTTCTCACACACTATTTTTGCTCCTCTGTCTCAAGTTCAATAACCGCTTCCTACACAAGCTACCTATCCCTCTCATTCTTCCTTTCTGTCTATTCTCTGCAGCTCTCACCACTATCTATTCACCATGTCACATAATTCCACTACACAAACTCACTACACAACACACAGTTCCACAACTAACAATTACAATACATCCCACATAATTCCGCTCCACACCACATGCATCCACTACACTCCAAAACAAAACACATAGGTAAAAAACATTATCATTTACAACACCAATAACTCTAACTCTCACAAATGCGAGACCTATTGGATTGAAATGCTTGTTTAAGATGCAATTGGCCCAACAACAGCACATGAGCTCTGCCTGCAGGCTCAACCTAACAACATACGTTTCCACAGTGGGATGTGAGCTTTGAAGGCCGGTTTTTGAAGGCATATGGGTGCACAGAAATCGCCAGCACCCCTCCCCCTCCCCCCCCTCCCGCCCCTCACAAGCAAGAGCTGCCAGGGTGGCCAAAGGTCTAGCTACGCCACTGTGCTAGCACCTTCATTACTCTCTTCGGCTCTATCTAATTGTTGTGGCAGGTACAGCGCTTGCAAAAGCAGAGAGGTGAGAGAGAGAGAACAAACATCAAGAGAGAAAGAGAGGACGCAGGGAGCGAGAGGAATTGAAAACATGATACTGGAACAGAAATGACAAATTCTCTAAGCTCTTTCTTTTGGCACCACTCAGAACTGGAATGAACATTTTTCAAGGGCTGCTTTTGGTTGCCAACCTTGGCCTGGACAGCCTCTTAAAAGCTTTGACTTTGCAATGTGCAAACTGAAACAGCATGCCAGCGTAGCGAGCACAGTCGCTGTCTTCACAATTTCAAGCTGACTGATTGCTTTGATGCCAATTCTATAAAGCTGCTCTGAAGCACTCTCCACAACGATAGCAACAATTAGAAGGCCACATATTGCAACTTAAAAAACATAGCATTTCACCTGAAGAACAAAATTGTGAAGCCAGCAAAGTGATGTATTATGGCAAGCTCAGAGGCGCAATCCATAATCAGAGCAATTTATGCACCCTGACAATATATACTGTCAGAGAACTTACATGTGGAGTTAAGAACAGTGATTTATTTACTTATCTTAATATATTTTCCTTAATGATAGTTTGTTAGTTACTTTTTAGGTCACAACCCTTTAGTTCTTCATATATTTCGAGATACATCCACTTTCAGTGAATAAAAATGTGTGTCCTAGAAGTGGGTCTCCATACATCCATTCGGATCACTGACAGAATATCAACGACAGGAATATCGACCTACACAAATATCGTGTTCAAAATATCGATGTCAAGAATATCGACATCCTATCTTTACAATGGTAAGTACAAAAATATCGAAACCAAAATATCGTTGTTAAAAATATCATTGTTCAAAATATCGTTTTTTATAAATCTCTAATAAATAATTTAAAATAAACTAAATACATATAATTAATAAAAACAGTTAGAATTATTAAAAAAAAGTTAAAAATTATAAATAATAAATGTAATGTAAAAATAAATTAAACATACATATATAAAAATTATTTTATATATATATATATATATATATTTACTTAATAATATTAATAAATAACCTATTATAATCAATTATAAAAGGTTAGACACAATACAAATTATAAATACATATATATATACATACACCTGTAACATAAACATAAAAATAAAATATATTTATAATAAATCAAAATATTAAAATATTTTTTTAATTTTAAAACAACATTTTACACTATATTAACTGAAACAGTAGGGAAAATGTTGGATAGCGTAGGGGATAAAATTACTATTCCCACTCCAGTAAATGCAAGAGTAGGGAAAGTGTTGGATAGCAAAGGGTATAAAATTACTATTCCCACTCCGGCGAGTGCAACAGTAGGGAAAGTGTTGGATAGCGGAGGGGTAAAAATTACTATTCCCACTCCAGCGAGTGCAACAGTAGGGAAAGTGTTGGATAGCGGAGGGGTAAAAATTACTATTCCCACTCCAGCAAGTGCAACAGTAGGGAAAGTGTTGGATAGCGTAGGGGAATAATTTACTATTCCCACTCTAAAGAGTGCAACAGTAGGGAAAGTGTTGGATAGCGTAGGGGATAAAATTACTATTCCCACTCCAACGAGTGCAACAGTAGGGAAAGTGTTGGATAGCGGAGGTGATAAAATTACTATTCCCTCTCCAGCGAGTGCAACAGTAGGAAAAGTGTTGGATAGCGGAGGGGTTTAAATTACTATTCCCACTCCAGCAAGTGCAACAGTAGGAAAGTGTTGGATAGCGGAGGGGAATAATTTACTATTCCCACTCCAACAAAATAATGAACATTAATTAACAAATAATTAACTAATTAAAAATAATTTACCTCCCACCATATTCCCCTATAAATAACCCCACCAATGTTGTAAAAAATAACACAATTAACATAATAAATTAACAAATAATTAATTAACTAATAACAATTAACAAGCAAATTAAAAACAATCAGTAATAAATTAATTCACAGAATTAACACTATTAAATAAAATTAAATAAATAATATATAAAAAATATTAAAAATAATATTAAAATGTAATTACTTCCCACCCTACTCCCCTATCATCCCACAACATGCTCTTAAAAAAGGACACAATTAACATAATTAATAATTAATTAATAATTAATAATGACCAATTTATAACGAATTAATAACAAATTAATAACCACATTTAACAATATAAAATATAAAATACATAAATATTAATTAATAAAAAATATCAATTAATTAATTATAATTGAATTACTTCCCACCCTACTCCCCTATGAACCCACAACCCACTCCCCAAAAAATAACACAATTAACATATTTACCAATTAATTAGTAATAATTAATAACCAATTAATAACTAATTAATAACAATTAAAATATCACAATTAACAATATAAAATATTAAATGCATACATATTAATTAATAAAAATATTAATTAATTAATTTTAATTAAATTACTTCCCACCCTATTCCCCTATAAACCCACAACCCGCTACGGAACTAAAACGCAAAATGTAATTTAAAAAAAATTAATAACTTCTAAAAATTATTAATAAATGTATTCTAATTAAATTACTTCCCACCCTATTCCCCTATAAACCCACAACCCGCTACGGAACTAAAATACACAAAAATTAATTAACATAAAATTACTTCTAAAAATTTCACACATACATTAAAAAAATAAGCTATACTTATACAAAATAATTTCATCACATACTTTAAACACACATAGTAAAATACAAAACACAAAAATAAATGTCGATATTATTAACAACGATATTTTTACTAACGATATTACTAACTTCGATATTAAAAAAACCTATATTTCTTACCTTCATGTCGATATTCTGGTCAACTGTATTCTTGCATGTCGATGTTGTGCCACCTCGATATTAAAAACTCGATTTCTGGCACATCGATATTCCAACATCAATATTCTGTCTGTGCGCCCATCCATTCTTTGGACCTCCAAAATTCTCCTCCCATGAGAGTGCAAAGGCATTTGAGCCCAACAGACTCGTTCCTGCCCACTGATTACATGTATTTGCAGTGGAAGGAGATGCCGAAATTGATCAGAATAGCAGCACTGGAATAGCAACACTGCAGCAGTAAGCTTACCGATTTATTGGCTCACCCGCCCTGAGAGAGCTTGACAAATTGCAGCCAGCTTTGGTCAATGTAGAAGCATTAATTTTGAGGAGGGGCGTGCCTTGGAGTTGCTTTTAGCTTTTGGCGGTCCCTCCCGCGGATTCGCCCTAACCCCTTGGATTGGGCTCGACTTGGCTATTGGGCCAACCAGCTTTACTGCCTCTCAGTCTTGCAGCCCCCCTCACCTTCTGTGTGGGCAACTCAGGGGATGCTGGAGCAGTCTAATGTCGGGGGAGGGGCTGAAGGAGGGGTGGAGTGAGTTCTGCTGGCCGACTAATAGGACAGTAGCAAAAAAGACAGCGCTTGCACCAAGCAGGATATAAACGTTTGAATGAATTAAGCCATTCAGGACCCCGGTTGTCTGTCCTAAGTCTGCTTTTCAGGTCTTTCATGTGACAGCGTATGCACTGCATGCGCTCTCGCTTGTGGGAGATACTGTGTACAACAAGGGGCTGGCAACCCTCCCATTGCTTACCATTTGTTGGTCAAATTCTCACTCTTCTTTGCTGCCTTCTAATTGGCCAGCACATGCCAGCTTCATTTCCTCTTCTCTTGGCTGACGCATAGACCAAGTGCTGATTACTTCAAATTGATTGCTGTCCTTCCTCTGATCGTGCTATGATTAAGGTACTATTTGATTATTTTTTTTCGTGTTTTTTCTTACCATTCCCACATGTTGGTTTTTAAACCCTTCACCTCCTGCCCCCTCATCCATGTTACTGATATGAGATGATATTTTTGTTGTCTTTGTCAGCATTGTCACTTATCAGTAATGCAACAAACTTTCACCATGGCAAACAATTCAACTCTGATTTCTTGAAACCTTTCCCGCTTGTATCTTTAGTAGTGTGATACGCATGAAAACCCTCTGTGAAAATATTAAAGAGGAGCTACCAATTCAATTATGTGACTAAACAAGGCTTCTGCAGCTTAGGTGAAATCACCGGAGAATTTATACAGCCTGTAATTCTACTGCTAAGATTCTTGATTTCTCCACTCACCTTTAGTGCACCAGTGTGTGTGTCTTTGCCCCTGCCAGCGATCAAGAAGTAAATTTGCTCCTGGGTTCACTTGTGTATAGGAACTGCCTGCTTCACCTTGCCCAGGTGTCTCCCATTTCAGCTTCCCCTAAGTACAGTGGCGGCTCCTCCGTTAAGGTGGAGGAGTGTCGCCCCACTGCGACACAGCAGTGAAATAAAGGAAACATAAAATGATAATTACTCGATGTTATTATCATTTCATGTTCTCCTGCTGCGGCAGCTTTGCGGGCCGGGTTGCTCACACAGGAGCAGGGGGAGGAGTGGTTTGCCCACTGCAAGTGTGCATGAATGTTTGGCCGGCCATCTCAGGCTGGCGAAACATTCATGCGCACTTTGCATGTTCTCCACCCAGGCTGCATTACAGCCTGGGTGGAGAACATGCCCAGGCTCCCACTGCCTGTCTGAGCGCCGAACTATGGTGCTCAGACCAACCACAATGCTGCATTGCAGCGTTGTGATTGGCTATGGGGAGCCTGGTGCATCCTCCTTCCTGTTCTTGCCGGGAGAGACAACGAGGGACGTGGAGGGTAGACGCGGCAAGCAGGTAAGTTTTTTTGTATTATTTTTTTTAGACCCATTCACCTTCCTCCCCTGCCCCTCCCCCATCCCCGATCAGTGCCAGCTGCCACTGCCTAAGTAGACGCTGCTTCTCTGGATGTTCTGCAGCGAATTAACTAAACCACCTCTACTGAGCAAGCAAATGCATTTCATGTGTGCACAGAGACATTTCTTTATTTTTACTTTATGTTTTTTATGGTTGTTGTTTAGCTCAGTTCACAACATTCTCCAAAAGGACATAGTACAATGTAGCACAGAACATGAATGTTAAAAAAATTAAAAAAACAACCAGTGCATCACTTTTGAGCTTCTACATGTAGAGGCAATGATGGTAAATGATTGCAATTAGACTGAGGTTTAAGAACAAGGACATACTCGTAATCATATGATGCATACCAACCACATTGTGGCATAGTGCCCCAACTGATCGTCTGTTTCGTATATTAAATTCCATTAGAGCAGCTCGGGCCTTTGCGTTCAATTCAATTCAATTCAATAAGTCTTTATTTCGATTAAAAATCTTGAAAGACATTTACATTTGGAACAGAAAACTCCATTTCATTTCCATTACATTTTTACAAAATTTGTACAATAGAATAACAATCAAGAAGAAAAAATAGATCCGTAATGTTAAGATACCTTAATATACAATAAATAATTAAAACTAATAAAACTTCTGACCTTGGTGCCGCAAAGATCATACCAGTAAATATCTTCTTATATATATATATATATAAATAACCAGGTAAGTACACTCAATTCTAATACAACACAAAACAATGTGTAATACTCCCTCTTTATAAAATTCATCAAACTAACTTAGCCTCTTCTTCTTTGCACGTATAGCCCACATCCAACTAAGGAATTTGGCAACTGCAATCACTATGGGTTCTTTAGTGTCAGTTTTTAAAATCCTAAATGCTTCGTTGCCAGAACAAATGCCCATATTCATACAAATTGGTTTGAGCCATTTATACCTAGGAATTTTGTAAGCAGGGCATACGAATAAGATGTGAGCTTACGATTCGTTTAGTGTTAAACAGAAGGGGCATTTACTAAGATTTTGGGCGTGCCATTTACTAATATAAGAATTAATCGGGAGAGAACCCACTCTAAATTGATGGTAGAGTTTCCTATCATTAAAAACACTAATAAAATCCCAATAGTTCTCATACTCTATGTCGTGTTTATCCTCTAAAAATTCCCTTGTTAGTGATGGCCTTATTAGAGAGGAAAAACGCTTCATTTTGACCATATTCCAGTACACCTTCGTAAATTCCTTCTTTGGAGGGACAGGATTGTCGACGGGATTCTCCCACAGACTACTCATCCCCATCTCGCTCAGAGTATCCTTTACCCGTCTCAGCCAAGGTATTTTGCACATACGGTCCGCCTCCCTGACTGTAAGAAAAGCCTGAGCATACAAAGACAGTTCAGGTGTAACCCAAAGCCTTCTCCAATAAGCCACGGGTCTAAATCGTGCCGTGTCCTCAATTGAGCGACAACCCAAATCTAAAAAAAGGGGCAATAAGGGTGTTGATTGGGGAAGGCCAGTTATGGACCTCAAAAATTTATTTTGGGCAATAACCAGAGGAACTAAATTGTCAAATCCCCATAATTCTGCCCCATATAAAACCGAGGCACTAATTTTAGAATTATATATTTTTAAGACAGGAGCAACGGGTTTGGTGTAAGAAAGATGCTGTTCCTTCAATAAGGCACCGGAGAGTTGGGCATGTTTAAGGACCAATAAATCAATATGGGGCTTCCAGTTGAGTTTTCTACCTAATGTAATCCCCAGATATGTAAATGCATGGGTCTGCTCTAGGGTAACTTCATTCATAACAACTCTACCCTTTATAACCTTGTGTTTGTGTAGTACCATAAATTTTGTCTTCTCCACATTAACTACAAGGTCATGATCCTGACAAAACTCCTCAAATCTAACAATAGCTGACTGGAGTCCTTTTTGTGTCTTGGAAATAATCAGAGTGTCATCTGCAAACATGAGCAAAGGAATCTTCATGCCTGCTAAGGTGGGAGCGTCAGTGGGATAACTCTGAAAATACAACACTACCCTATTAATAAATAAAGAAAAGAGGGTTGGTGCTAAAACGCACCCCTGTCGAACCCCCTTTGCAATGGAAAACCTATCAGTAACACTCCCCTGCAGGCCCCAACGTACCTGTGCATAATTAGAGTCATGTAATGTGACTAAAATGGCCAATAGTTCCAATGGCATGCCCTGTTCTGCAAATGCTTTCCACATCTTGGTGCGTGGGACCAGATCGAAAGCCGACTTAAGATCAATAAAAGCCGCGTAAATGGTACCCCCTCCTATAATTACCACTCGCCAGTAAATTAAAATAAACCTAAAAACCTGGTCAATGGTACTGGTATGTGGTCGAAACCCCGCCTGTAGAGGAGACAGGATGTCAAATTCATCTATCCAGGCCTGAATTCGACTTAATACCAGCCTAGCTGTAACCTTTTGAATACAATCAATGAGGCTTATAGGCCTGTAATTGCCTGGATTGGAGCGGTCCCCTTTCTTAAAGATTGGGAGAATTTCCGCTCCTGACCATGTATCAGGCATGGGGGCACCACTGGCAATGGCATTTGCGAATAGCTGGATATATGTTACCCAGTTCGTTTTATCATACAAAAACAAGTCAGCTGGAATACAATCCAACCCAGGCGCCCTACCTCTCGGAACAGATTTTAACGTGATTTCCACCTCTTGCTTAGTAAAATGCAGAGAGGGGTTAAAAGAGGGCATTTTAAGCTGTTCTGGGTCAGGTTCCGTGACTGCGAACTGGGCCTTATAGTGTGATACCCACATCTCGGGGGCTACATGGTTAACTGGAGCTTGGCTCAAGTTACCATTGCCCCATTTCACAAGATGCCAGAAAAGAGCCATGTTTCTCCCTTTACTGGCCTTGAGCAACTCATCCCAGTGTTGCTCATCCCAGTCCCTTTTAGCTTGCTGTTGGACTAACTTATACCCAACCCTTGCCCTTTTAATATCTCCCATGTTCTTCAATCTTATTGCCCTTGCTAGGGTTCCATAAGCCTCTCTACAAGATTTCCCATACCATGCGGTCACCTTAGGGCCAGAATTGTTCTTATGGTTTTTTGCCTTAGTAATAAAAAAACCTTTGAGCTTATTAAATAAATCATTATGGACCTGTAAAACCATTAAATTAACTTCCTCTTGTGTAACACAATTTTGGATGGTAGCTATTGCACATGCCACCAGCTCCTTCATCTGCTCCAAGTGCGCTTCATTATTAATAACTTTAGTCCATTTGACTCTCCTTGTATCATTAGTAAGCTGCACTTCTACAGAGGCACTCACAGGTGCCTGACACTCAACAACAGGATATCCTTTAAGCTGCATAGATAGTACTAGGGGATCGTGGTCACTTTCGGTCCGCTCCTGAACTACCATATCTGTTAGGGAGGGCCAGAATTCCTTATTAAGAAAAATAAAGTCTATACGACTACTTCTCAGCTCATTATTATAGGTATGCATACCCTGCTTATCGGAAACGGACCTCCCATTAACAGCCCTGACCCCCCGTTCCAGACACAACACTTTCAACTGCAACGCTGCTTCAGTCCATTTTTTGATTGGGGGAAGGTCCAGGGACGGAATGTCCCACTGAACAGCCTCCTCTGTGCTAAGATCGACGTCATTATTGTCTAAGGGTTCAAACGAACAGTTGAAATCCCCAGCAATAATTAGGTTATTCACACCTTTATACTGATCTAAAAAAGTGTCTAGAAGCGCAACAGTGCTAGAAGCTTTTCCACCTGGCAGCCCTCTCGCGTATACATTAATAATCAGCAGATCAGGGACAGTGGGCATCTGTAATTTAATTATTAAAATATCCCTGCTATCAATATCCAATTCCTCTACCTTATAACGAGATGACTGTCTTACCCAAGTGGTAAGGCCCCCCATGGGTCTTCCCCTCTGACCCCCCTGAGCTGTTTTAGAAAAATTTAAAAAACCCTGTCGACAAACGTGATCCATGGACCAGGTTTCCTGAAAGGCCATAATATCATGGCCTTCAATAAATGCGGACCATTCAACTGAGGGTAACTTTGACAAAAGCCCTGCTATGTTCCAAGATGCTAGCAGTAGATTTGGTTTGAGGGGACTCTCGTTTATATTGTGGGGGATAGGCTGATCATTAGTTAAATGGGCATAGCCCAATTTTCCCTCTCCCGAATAAATGTTGGTCTGGCAGAGTCTGTCATTCCTAGCTTTACCCACTGTATGATCGCCCCCATGGGTAACCCCCCTCTGAACGGTTGCCTTTGATACTTGGGAAACTCCTGGTTTGTGATTATCTACCTCTGGATCGACCACACAAGCCACCCCATGTAGTAGTGTGCCGAGGCTGGTAGAACTAGAGTTGGGTCCGAGTCAATCGTTTTCATCCAGCGAGGCAAAGGCTTCAAACCTGTTAAAAGTAGGGACCGCATAATTATAGGAGCCTGAATCTAAAGCAGGTTCCCTCAATACTCCCCTTGTACGATTAACACGTGTTTGATAAAAAAAGCCCAGCGGAAGTATATTAATGTCATCTTTACTTAGTTGACCGGACCCTGCCCTATCCAATATAAACTGGACCAAACCCGGAGATCTAAAACTTAAAACCACACAGTCTCCACTAAGAGCCTTATGGGATTTACCAATCCAAGATATTCTTCGCACCATCTTAAATTCTGAAAAAAGATGGTTCCTTACTCCAGTCCTAATACTCAGCAGATGTAATGCCTTATTTTTTAAAGAGGACCAATGTTCCTGAGCATTAACTGGGACACTGGTACATTTGCCAATACAATTGTATATGGTGTTGCTTCGGGGGGGAGGTGGAGGGACATATGGGTATTCATAACGCCGCCCATATCATGCGATGGAGCCTGAGGACCCACTGGCCCTACTGGATACGCCAATATACCACCCTGTAGGGAATTTACCAAAGGGGTGGCCGTAGAGACAGCCACCCCCAAGGGGGGAAGGCGGGATACCAAATTAGTACATAATCTATTATCAGAACTGTTCACCTGTCGAGTGTCTGTTATTCCTTCCTGCAGGTCCCCACAAGAGAGTTGGGGGACATTAAAAATATGCTGCTCTATTTTGGCTAATCTCATATCTATTGCTGTAAGTTTCTGTATCAGAGGATCAATCAGGGCTATAAGCTTCTCTTCCACCCGGTTTAAAAAATCAACCTCAGTATTGTGGAGTGGCTGTTCCTCTGTAGCAATAGTATCAGTCTGACCAACACCCAGATTTGTAAGTATAGGTATAGACTTGAAACCCCCCTCACTTCCTGTTGTGGCAGACTTACGTTTCACAATTTTGGAAGACTGATAGCAAGACTTAGGTAAACCACGTGCTTTCCTCTTTTTTTGTGGGGGTTCACCACCTAGGACCTGGGTGGACCTTTGCCGCCGAGTGAGTATCTTAACTGGGGAGGCAGGCAATATAGAGGCAGTACTATCCAGACTGGATGCTACAGATAACCCAGGTTGCGATTGCGCCGAGAGTGTGTGACTTTGTTGGAAGGTACAGTCAACTATTGCATTTTGTTCAGGCACAGGAATTAGTGCCGTTCCGATAAGGGGTTGTGGGGGTTCTAACGAAAGTCTGCGTTCTGTGAGTTGAATCTGATGAGTTAGCACAGATTCAGCCCGGGAAAGAAACGCATCCAATGTCCCCACAACTCCTGAACCCCCTGCCCCCTTACGCTTGTTCTTACTCATTATCCCCTGGCCTTGTGCAGAAAAACAAAATACAAAGTACCAATACAAATAAGGAAAGAGAAGAAAAAAAAAAGAAAAAAAGGAAATACAAAGACAACCACTCAACTTGCACAGTGTATACAATGTCAGGAGGGTGGCCCAGCCCGGTCTCCTACGGTTTCAGACGGGCTCAGACGGGCCCGCCCTTGGCCCGGGCTTAGCCCGGCGCGTCCCGCACGCGTCCCGCACTGCGGGGGTAGAGGCTGCGCTTTATGCGCGGAGATGGTCCGGTGCCTCCCCCTCGTTAACAACACCTGATGCCACTCGCGTTGCACCCTGGACGCTGAAGTTCCTACCAGGGTGAGAATGCGGGAAACGGCAGCGTAGGAGGCAGAGGGATACCCTGGGACTACGGTCCCACCAGAGTAAAATGCCAGACAGCCAGGAGCAAGGAAAGAGCGTCAGCTAGAACAGCTAGTCATTCTAGTCAAGTTTGCCATTAGTAATAAATGCTGGAACACACTTGGATGTCCAGTGGTCAGGCTAGTCGTTTTGCTTGTGATTCTTGATTCTCGGGGGCTGAAGAAGTTGACGACACCCTCGTGTTCTAATTTCTTAGTGCAACATTGTTGCCAACCTTTAGGAGAAGCTCAAATGTTACTTCCTTCTTTACGGGCAGAAGCTTCCATCTGGCACACAGCCTTTGCGTTCTTATTAGTGAAACCTGGGGGTGTCAAACTAAGCCTCCTTGCTCAGCCCTCCTATCTTGGGTTTAACAAGCATTGGCAAAGCTAATAGGTCTCTATTATGGACTAGTGATTGGCTTTGACAATATCTTTTAGCTCTGTTAGCCATGCTGTGTGCAGCATTGCTAAAAGTTAGAAACAAATCTATTTGGAGCCATGCTACACACAACATGGCTAAAATACAATGTCAAAGCCAAAAGCTCTCGCATAGGCGAGACCAGTGTATTTTGCCAATGATTGCAGTGTACTTGGGCTTGAGCATTATGTTCTGTGTGATCTAGAGCATCGGAGCTTCTGAGCCCTTCTGTCCATCGGGCAACTTTTAGAGGGGTGAAAGCAGTTTATCAAATGGTCTGGAAAGCAGCACAACGATTTCGGCAACCTACATTTCAATAACTTTTCGGAACCTCAAAATAACTCAACAATCTCTTTGTGGGTGTAGGTGGCAGTATATTAGAGCAAAGGCTAAGACCAGGGGAAGATGTAAAAGAACTCCATTGAAGAATTACAGTCATTTGCAAGTATGTGATGGCTCGATAATTACAGCATGGGTACTGGTACAAAGAGCACAGGCCGTCATATGAAAACCATCCATAAAGCTGCCAGAAAGAAATGCTATACAACATCCACTTGAGACAATACGGGTCTTACTTTGGGCAAAACTTAAAGCGAGGAGAGGAAGAGCCCGAATCACCAAGCGGGATCACCCATTAAAGAATCGTGCTTGGGCACCGCTCAACCACCAGTGTTTACCCTCAGTTTCAGCTGTCATTCACCAAACTACTGCTGCAGCAAGCAAGTATTATGAGAAGAAATTTCGAAATGATGAAGTCTGCATTCTAGAGAAACAGAAAGTGTCCGAGGTGGCATCTGAGTTTCGCCTGCATTTATTTACTTCATCTCAAAATGGCCATAAGTGTTTTTTTAAAAAGATCTACCTCAATCATTGGTAACTGGTCTCTTTAGATCTCTGTCAGACATAAGCTTGGGTCACACCAAGGCCCAAGCAATCAATACACAAAGCACTTCCCTTGCACTAAAACACAGCCAAGACTTTAGCCAGCTAACATCCTCTTTGGATTTACAAGACAGCTTATTCGCTGGCATGTCTTAGACAAATCACTAGAATTAATTATTGACGACCTTTCTCAACAATCACATAAAATAGAGGACCTTTTGCAGGCAATCGCGCCGTCTATCACAGAGGCTGATATGAAAGTGAGCTTTCTGATAGGTACATCTTGTTGCATAGACATTAAATCCTTTCCTGAACTGCTCATGTACGCCAGTTATAGATAACCTGCATCTCCGCAAAACTTTTTGCAGCCGGTGATAGACAATCTTAAACAAGCTGTTGCTGCAACCGTTATAAATCCCGCTCAGTCTTCTTTAGGAGACAGCACAAACTGGCTAAAAAACACAGGGGCTTATTTACAAGGCCCTTGCGCCACTTTTGCGTAATTTTTAACATGGGAAAAGTGACGCAAAAGTGGCGCAAGGGGCTTGTAAATCTGCCCCACAGTGGCAACCCCCCAGAAAATTGGTCCAAAATATAACGCAAGGGAAATGGACTTCATTGCCGCTCCTCAGAGGTTGCGCTGTTTAAGCCGACATTCCTGCTGGTTATTTCTAAGAAGTTATCAAAAAGCGGCAAAAAAAATAATACAAAGGGGCTTATTTACAAGCCTCTTGCACCACTTTTGCGTCATTTTTAACATGGGAAAAGTGACGTACGGGTGACGCAAGGGGCTTGTAAATAAGCCCCAAATTATTTGAATTATGAGGCAAGGGACCTTGGACATTTTTCCCAGACAGAAGAGTGAATGCACGAGAAGGATAAGGAAGCTCAACAACAAACTGTTGAGATGCAAATTAAAGCTCTGACTCCTATAAAGCCTACATTTAACCAAAGAGGAGACCAAGATTTTACTGGTCTTGGCAAGAAAGAGCAACAGAAAAGAATGTCCTTTGCAGACATTGTGGGGCTTATTTACAAGCCCCTTGCGCCACTTTTGCGTCATTTTTCCCATGTTAAAAATGACGCAAAAGTGGCGCAAGGGGCTTGTAAATCTGCCCCTGTAAGTCTTACCAGCAAGGTTCCTTAGTCATTCGAATGTTCACAAAGCCCTACCTAACAGGAGACTAAGGGGCTTATTTACAAGGCCCTTGCGCCACTTTTGCGTCATTTTTAACATGGGAAAAGTGACACAAAAGTGGCGCAAGGGGCTTGTAAATCTGCCCCTAAATGTTTTTCCACAGTAAGCTTAGACAGCACAAAGTATGCAGATGCATTCTAGAATAAAATAACAACGACAAAATAATCAATAGCAATTTAAACAAATCTCAGTGCATAACGCCTCAACATAAAGTTCAAGTTCGGAAGATAAAAGAGCTGCAAGTAAGGATGCACAGCCCACATTAGAATCCCGAGTAAACCAGATTTAAGACCAGTAAAAGCCCATGTGGATGGTCATTGACTAATAACTATCAAGGCCCGGAAGAGGCAAGCTAAATCGTTCCCTTTCTGTCAAATTATAATTCGAAAGAAAGCTTTGACACATTATACAGTGGTAACCTGTTACTATTTACTATCGCAGCTACTTCTTTATACAGTAACAGTTTGTGATCACCAGAGTCCTCACAGCTAACAATATGCATATAAATTCCTTAGCAGATATCTCTCCTATGACCATGTACAGAAGGAATCTGCCTAGATCAACCAGTGATAGCACATTGGACCAGTCCTTTCTTGATGCCTCACTACAAAGAGAGGGGCAGTAAAATACTGGTTTGCAATAAAAAAGCATTGTGCACCCCACAATACATATCTAATGTCCTAAGTCGAACATCTTAATTCACTTGATTCTTGCCATTTGACTCAAGTATACAGCAACAGGAAGGTGTTAAAAATGCTTATCAATATTTTTTTTAATCTATTGCAACCAAATCTTAGGGGCCTATTACGATGGCGGTCGGGAAACCTCCCCGACCGCCATGGTAGTGGGAAAAGACCGCCCGCATAGTCCGCGACATCACCGCCGGTCGAATTACGATGACCCGCGGTCGAAATCCGACCGCAGCGGTCGGATCGCGGGCCTTAACATTGCGGCGGTTGCTGCTACCCGCAGCACCGCCGCGATGCTGAAAGGAGCATGTCCTGCATTTCCCTGCACTGCGTGGCAGGCACTCCACAGTGCCTGCCACCTGGTACAGGGAAATGTAGGGTGGGTCCATGGGTACCCCCCCAGTGCACCCACACCCCCCCCAACACATTGACAACGGGCCCCCGGAAGACAATCTCCGCATGCCTTTCCATGGCAGTTTGACCGCTGAGGAAAGGCTGGCTACCGCCGGCATCATAATCCTGCCAGTGGAGCCTGCTCTGCACCGCCACCATTATCCCGGTCCTGCTCCGTCCGCCAGGCAGGAGTGTGGATGGCAACCGGTGGAAAAGCGGCAGTCGGAATTTCCCACCGCCGCGGTCACCACCGCCATCCTAATTTGACCGGCGGTTTTCTTGGTTGCGATCGTGGGCGGATGTCCACCGCCGGTCCGGCGGGCGCCGCTGCCAGCCCGGCGGTGGACATCTGACCGCCGTCGTAATAGACCCCTTAGTGAGGTGTTAACAAGAACCATTTTGTACATTTTTACATGTGTTGGGGCTGTACTGCTAGAAAGAGGAGGTTGAGTACTGGATAATCAGGGGTGAAGTAAAGTGAAGGAAAAAAAGACAAAAGTGACTCCTAGGTGAAAATTCAAGGACAGGGTACAGAGAAGGGAATTAGCAGGAAAGATTTAAAATAGGAATGAATGAGGAAGGGAGGAAAATAATAGTCAATTCTTTAGAAAAACTGAAAAACATCACCCCTTTGATTTTTTTACAGAGTTACAAAGTATGAACATGTATAAACACTGATTTAACCACTTTTTTAAAGAACTTATAAATTCTGATCAGAACTCCCAGAAATAAAAACTGAACCGGGAAAAGGCTGATTATGTTGTTCCAAACAAAGGGGCATATTTACGAGCCCCTTGTGCACAGTAGCGTCACTTTTTGTGATGCTCCGGTGGCGTAAATCACAAAATCATATCTATGAGGCCACGCAAAGCTGCATACATTGCTGTGAATGGCCTCATGAATATGGAGGAAGGCAAGGCAGCACAAATCGCTGTGTTGCCTTACTCTGCACCCGGGAGACGTTCCATGGGTGTTGCAGTGGGTTTTCCTACGCAACACTAATGGATTTTGACACTTCCCCAGATTTACGAGAGAATGTAAACCAGGTGAAGTGCCAAAACCTTATGCCCCCCAGGGGAGGCATATCGAGTAAAAATATCTTTATTTCTCCTCGTTTTTGTCCTCGTTTTATGTGTGTTGCATCTGCAGCACACATAGAAATAGGAAAACCCAACTTAGGGTTATTTATGTGCAGGAAGGGCAATACTGTCGACAACATAGGCCCCCTTGCACCATGGTGCAAGGGTGCCTGCATTGGCACTAGACTGCCGAAAGGACAGGAATTGACCATATTGCTTAAATACTGTGCATTCCTACCCTTTCACTTTGGTGTAGGGCAGCACAGAAAGCTGACTTACTGCACTTCCCTACTCCAAATCCCCATAAATAAGGGCCAAAGAGTGTAGCAGCGATCATTGCCACAATAGTCTATGAGAAAGGGTCATAAAATGTCTTTTGACTCACTTATGTGAAAATGGCTGCCACCTGTATTTCTATCTTCAGTTGCCTCAACACACGGGAGCACAGTCCATGCAGTGACTACAGTGTATGCTATTTACTACTACTTGCTCTTTGTGAATGCACAGCCATAGTTCACTTATTTATGGCATATGTTGTAACATTGTGACATGATGCACAGCTGTCTGTAATGCCCCATATTCACTAATGTAGTATATCACATTTGCTCTGGAGCACACTTTTCTTTCAGTAATATTTTGATTAACATGTGAAATGGGGACTTTCCAAGCGAATGCAGAGAAAATATGATTCAAGCTCCATCTCTGCAGCATGCTGCGAAAGATATTGTCATCTGGCAGAGCCAGACAGACCAGTAGGTCTCTCATCCTGAGCTGGCTAAAAAGGACCAGGATTGTGAGTAAGATCCTTGGGATTCAGGAGAAGAGAGCCAGCCACAGGAAAATGTGGAAAACTCATGGTCTTTTCCAAAAGGATGAGAAGTCAGGCTTCAAAGGATCATACAGTGTGAGGTAGACTAGTCAGATCTCTGCTCTCATTACGTTGAGAAGGACCTTGGAAAGAGGAAAAATAGGGGGAAGGGTAAAATGTAGGCACAGAAATGAACCCATTCGGTCGGAATGTATTGGTGGCACAGCTTATTCATTTCAAAAGTTGAAAGCTCATTCAAAGGCAAGGAGTTCTACTGCCTGTGGGTTCGGCAGCACATTCAGCTCCTAAAAGATTTGAGGTTCCAACTTTCGATTACTTGGACAACAGATATATGAAACATTTTGTTTTATCCCAAACACACTGAATCAGAGTTTGCGACAGCAAAGATACTTTTTGCAATGTACAAATCCCATTTTAGGAGTTGGTGAAGTTTAACAGACTCCTAAAATACAATTGCTATTAGATACTGGGTTGCTATTTGGAAGGGAATTATTGTGGGTATCTGAATCAGTAGGCAATGTATTAATGGTTTGCTACTGTCATTCTATTGAGAAGTTAACAACCTCCAAGTTGGGGTGGTAACCCATTCTCAAAAGAGAAGGATCCCTCTCCATTTGTGAATCACTGCCAACTCTCAGTTGAACTTTAAAGGAAAAAATCATTTGCTTAAACACAGTACTATTTCCATTAAGGAAAAGAGGCTGCATTAAAAACAAAATCTTTATTTAAACCCAATCATAGACGTGGTGGTCTGCTAACACTCGCAGGTCACCATCCCTGTGTTTGTGGCTAGATTGAGTCACAATTTGTGACATACCTCATGTATAGTAATGAGATAGATCATATTTCAACCCACTCCGATTTGAACTTTTGTGAAATTACCTATTGGTACATAGGTCAGTTTTCAAAGTTCAAGAATGGTCACAAAAATACTGGTCGCAAATTGTGATGAGTTTTATGACCAGCCTTCTAGTACATCTGGCGCTTATATCCTGTTGCCTTGACTACCATTCATTTGGTCATCATGGTTGAGAGGTCAGTAAGATGCTCAGCAAGGTTGTCAAGTTGTTCTTCAGGCAGTGTTCCAAGAGGTCCTTGGGAGATCCACTATGGCATTCAACTCAGTGCCACTGAGGTTGTTTATTTGTGTGCACTAATATATTTTTTATTCTGAAAAGGTTACAATGGTGGTATCTCTTCCTGGCTAGACACTTGATGGAGAAGCAGGTTGTCAGATGTTCCAAGGCATTGATGTGGAGGCTGCATTCCATCAACAACCAGTTGTTGCCCCTAAAGAAATGTTTCAGAATTGTTCAGCTAGACCTGCTGGAATTGGATTCTATTATGACGTTCTGAATGATCATACCTTATCAAGTCATTGAGAAATACGAGCATGTTGTTGACAGCAGGTGAATAGTAGCAGAACCAAGAAAGGCTTGGAGGAAGGCATTGGAATGAGAAAAGGCTTATTGCCACTGGGCATGGCAGACGGGTGGAATGTTGGAGAAGAGTAGGGAACCTACATGGCCTTATATTTAGAGTCAAAAATTAAAATCTCCTAAAAGAATGCATGTTCAGGTGACAATCGAAATGAAAGGATATTGGGAATCTTGTCTCCATCAATACTTAAAATATCCTTACAAGTTAAGGTAGAGTTATCAAGGTCTCCTTAACTTCCTGACATGTCTAACATTTGCCTTTTCCCCTAATGTTCTATTTTTTAAGATATAGCCTGGGTAAGTAAAATGCGGAAAAGAAAGGGATCAATGGCATGCTTATTGAATATATACCTACTGAGGAACTACCAAAATAGCAAGGCAAATAATATTGAGTAACACAATTTTGTGAAGTTAAATAGATTAAAGTATGTATATATGTACTGTTCTTAACTCCACATCTTTGTACCTTGATGACCTATATGTATTCAGGGTATGTAGATGTGGAGTTAACAATAGTAAATCAATACTTTCCTACATATACTCAGGTTAAAATATAAGTTAAAAGACAACTGTTATTTCAGTCAACCGATGAGGGCTCTCACTAGAAAATGGTTAGTTGGAGCAAAGAGCTAAAATTAATAGAATATGAGACATATAAATATTAATTTAGGGGGCAGACATTATCATTAAGGGGAACGAGATGCTCATGGCCATGCTCCCTGAGCCTGTAAGGGCCATGCATGGCCTCCCTCCCAGAGGTTCTTAAGACCCTGGTGACCCAATCCCCCAGGGCCAGCTCCACTACGGTGACCCAGGGAGCCCATCCCCAGGACACTAGTTCCCTACCCGCAAGAGCATGGGCAGGGAAAATTGTCTGCTCCCACCTGGTGGGAGCTTTTAAAATGCTCCTGCTGGGTGGGAGCAGACATTTGTTTCCATGCCCGTGCTCTTGTCAGCAGGGAAACTCAAATTGCTCCTACATGGCGGCCCCCAATAGTGTGTGCTGTGGGTGCCTGAGATGAGCACAGGGGAACCCACATTAGGTACCAGGGAATGGGGTCTCCGTGTCCATAATGGCTCAGGGAGGGCGCTGAGTGCCCCCCTTCCCTTATAAAAAGAAATGCCCTGGAGATGAGGGCCCCAGGGCCCCTAGAGGCTCAGGGAGGAGGAGTTGCATGCCCCCTTCCTTTAAAATAAGAAAACAGGCCTGGGGATGGGGTCCCTGGGTCTGTAAAGGCATTGTGGATTGGGTCCCTAGGGCCTGTGAAAAATCGGGGTGGGAGGGTGCATGCCCCCCTCCCCAAAAAACATAAAGTAAGATTGTCCTGGTTTGCAGTGGCGGCTGGTGATCTTTGAAACTGGTGAGGCGTAATGTGTGCACTGAATTCAAGTGTGCGAAGCACGCTAGCCCAAATTATTCTAGGCTCTTAGTCTCATACATACTCATTCTCACTCACTCTCCATCACTCACCTCACTCTTTCTCAATATCCCATGGTTATTCTCACTCACTCCCATTACTCATTCTCACTCACATGCTCTCCTCTATGCACCCACTCTCCCCATCTGTGAAAACATCCTTTTCTTTTCCTTCACAGCTGTCAATATTTTAAGTGCTGTGTGTACCTTCTTTATACTTTCACACCAAATGGTAATTTCTATTGGCAGGTATGTGACCATTGTCCCTTGTGCTCAGCAGAGAGGCCATACTAGGGACTGGATACACATGTAATTTTCATACCTTATGACTCACCTGCAGGCACTGTGAGAATCTCCAACTGCTGGCAGCCTTCATTCTAGAACTCTCAATTGTATCCCACAATATTGAATATCTACCCACAACCTGAACTCACCCAGACACCTAGAGGTGGACCAGTGCACAGTAACCGCAAACAAATGATGGACGGAATGCTGACAATGCAAACATTCTCCCCCAGTCAAAAGATCTGGGTTAAATCCATCGTTCTTTTGCCCACTACGCCACCCCAGTTTGGACCCAGCCATATGCAAATCAGTCTTGACCCTGTGCCCCATGGGAACAGTCCAGACCGAACTGCCAGGCCAGGTCCTCCCTGGACCGGAAACAAGCATCCTGGGACCGGTTTCAGGGTATGTCACCCTTCTTCAGCCAGGCTAGCTTGAATCCAGTGGCACAGTGAGCAAGGGACCCACGTCTGGGCATACCCATCCCACTTAGGGCAAAAAGTGTTACAGCAAACAAATGATGGACGGAATGCTGACAATGCAAACATTCTCCCCCAGTCAAAAGATCTGGGTTAAATCCATCGTTCTTTTGCCCACTACGCCACCCCAGTTTGGACCCAGCCATATGCAAATCAGTCTTGACCCTGTGCCCCATGGGAACAGTCCAGACCGAACTGCCAGGCCAGGTCCTCCCTGGACCGGAAACAAGCATCCTGGGACCGGTTTCAGGGTATGTCACCCTTCTTCAGCCAGGCTAGCTTGAATCCAGTGGCACAGTGAGCAAGGGACCCACGTCTGGGCATACCCATCCCACTTAGGGCAAAAAGTGTTACAGCAAACAAATGATGGACGGAATGCTGACAATGCAAACATTCTCCCCCAGTCAAAAGATCTGGGTTAAATCCATCGTTCTTTTGCCCACTACGCCACCCCAGTTTGGACCCAGCCATATGCAAATCAGTCTTGACCCTGTGCCCCATGGGAACAGTCCAGACCGAACTGCCAGGCCAGGTCCTCCCTGGACCGGAAACAAGCATCCTGGGACCGGTTTCAGGGTATGTCACCCTTCTTCAGCCAGGCTAGCTTGAATCCAGTGGCACAGTGAGCAAGGGACCCACGTCTGGGCATACCCATCCCACTTAGGGCAAAAAGTGTTACAGCAAACAAATGATGGACGGAATGCTGACAATGCAAACATTCTCCCCCAGTCAAAAGATCTGGGTTAAATCCATCGTTCTTTTGCCCACTACGCCACCCCAGTTTGGACCCAGCCATATGCAAATCAGTCTTGACCCTGTGCCCCATGGGAACAGTCCAGACCGAACTGCCAGGCCAGGTCCTCCCTGGACCGGAAACAAGCACTGGGGTGAATGTATGACATTGTTCTGCATTCTGTCCATCAATTGTTGTTTTTGCATTTGTCACCCCGAGTGGGACGGGTATGCTCAGACGTGAGTCCCGTGCTCTCCATGCCACTGGAATCAAGCTATCCTGGCTGATGAGGGCTGAAAGCCCGAAACCGGTCCTAGGATGCTTGTTTCCAGTCCAGGGAGGACCTGGCTTGGCAGTTCGGGCTGGACTGTTCCCATGGGGCACAGGGTCAAGACTGATTTGCATATGGCTGGGTTCAAACTGGAATGGCATGGTGAGCAAAAAAACGATGGATTTAGGCCCAGATCTCTGTACTGGGGTGAATGTATGACATTGTTCTGCATTCTGTCCATCAATTGTTGTTTTTGCATTTGTCACCCCGAGTGGGACGGGTATGCTCAGACGTGAGTCCCGTGCTCTCCATGCCACTGGAATCAAGCTATCCTGGCTGATGAGGGCTGAAAGCCCGAAACCGGTCCTAGGATGCTTGTTTCCAGTCCAGGGAGGACCTGGCTTGGCAGTTCGGGCTGGACTGTTCCCATGGGGCACAGGGTCAAGACTGATTTGCATATGGCTGGGTTCAAACTGGAATGGCATGGTGAGCAAAAAACGATGGATTTAGGCCCAGATCTCTGTACTGGGGTGAATGTATGACATTGTTCTGCATTCTGTCCATCAATTGTTGTTTTTGCATTTGTCACCCCGAGTGGGACGGGTATGCTCAGACGTGAGTCCCGTGCTCTCCATGCCACTGGAATCAAGCTATCCTGGCTGATGAGGGCTGAAAGCCCGAAACCGGTCCTAGGATGCTTGTTTCCAGTCCAGGGAGGACCTGGCTTGGCAGTTCGGGCTGGACTGTTCCCATGGGGCACAGGGTCAAGACTGATTTGCATATGGCTGGGTTCAAACTGGAATGGCATGGTGAGCAAAAAAACGATGGATTTAGGCCCAGATCTCTGTACTGGGGTGAATGTATGACATTGTTCTGCATTCTTTCCATCAATTGTTGTTTTTGCATTTGTCACCCCGAGTGGGACGGGTATGCTCAGACGTGAGTCCCGTGCTCTCCATGCCACTGGAATCAAGCTATCCTGGCTGATGAGGGCTGAAAGCCCGAAACCGGTCCTAGGATGCTTGTTTCCAGTCCAGGGAGGACCTGGCTTGGCAGTTCGGGCTGGACTGTTCCCATGGGGCACAGGGTCAAGACTGATTTGCATATGGCTGGGTTCAAACTGGAATGGCATGGTGAGCAAAAAAACGATGGATTTAGGCCCAGATCTCTGTACTGGGGTGAATGTATGACATTGTTCTGCATTCTGTCCATCAATTGTTGTTTTTGCCAGTGCACAGTAACCACCAGAGTTATTTCTTGTATGAAAAAACCTACAGAGGCACAACATTTAGAACAAGCATACGGCTGGCTTTAATATGCTGATTCATACCTACACACACACACATTCAGAGTTGTTTGCCTGCATTAGCAGATTAACTGCAGCTGTTTTGACGTTGTCAGTGCTTGTGCTCTTATATCGACGTAGAAGATAAGGGTTAGTACCCCTGTTATATCTGAGGCCATCTCCCTCTAAAAAAAATCAACACAGGATAACTGCCTCGCAGGCTTTAGCCATGCAGTGTGGCATGTAAACTGAAATGATGCACGAGTAACATTGTAAATTATGTAAAGTATGATCTCCCTTGTAAGATAAAGTATTTGCAATCCTACAGCTGCCTTCAGTCCTGCTTGGCCCACCCCTGTCAACTATGGCATTTACTTTATGTAACTCACCATACCCCTACAACGTTCTATGTACACTGAAAATTAAATTTTGCATATCTACTTGAAAAGTGTGATTTGTTACTATAAACAAAATGCTGAGTCTCTCTGAGCTACAGTTAAGTCTGAGGCGACAAGTTGCACACAGATCTCTACAGCAGGCACTCACACCAACTGACATTTACCTTCCAATACTGCTCTTTTTCAAAATTTAATATGGTACTTTTTAGTGTTCTTGTGGCTTTCTACCTAGCATGCTAACATGGGTCCTGAATGGAGCCCACCCATTTACAGGATGACAGATTCTCCTGTTGTGCAAAACTGACCCAGGTATTCTGAAAGAAACAGTGTCTTCTAGGAAAGCGAATGGCAACAAGTATCCCCGTGTACAGAATCTGTGGGGGGGTGTACATCACCCAGCAGTGTGTTGGTAAATGTGTCAACACAGAGACGCAGCTCACACAGTGCATCGACCGTAACACTGGGACAGACTGATACCGCTCTTCACCAGAGAAAATGTTTGTTTTTATGCTACAGCCTCTCCTGGAGGTAGCAGAGGGCATGGAGGAGACTGAAGACCTGGGGAAGGTCAGCAGGAAATGAGAGGTGACTTACTATTGCCATGGTTCTCAAACTCCAGCTTTCCGAACAAGGAGAAACAGATACGCTTTGCATGAAGAGCTAAGGCATGTGCATTGTATCTGTTTACTGCATGTTACCTGGCTTCCCAGAATCATTAGTGCTTCTGATGATGCCAGGTCACATGTTGAAGGCTGGATCCAGCTCCTCCCTCCTGTACAGGCAGCCTCTTTCACCCGAGCCCTCAGTGATTGACACCTAGCCCCGGGCAGGACAGGGCTGAAACACATATCACCCGGGGCTACCTTTAAAAGAGACGCATGCAGTGCATCATAATGGGCGTGCCCAGGAGGGCCTGAAAATCGTCAGGCCAGGGCTGGAACACAGTAAACCCTGGTTTAACCCAACATAGCTGCAAACGTGGGCACATGCCCACTTGCACATATGTCCGTGAAAAATGCCTTGCTGGTGGACTGACGCTGACGTGAGCGTCAGAGAACAAGAACAAACCAGGCAGAACCAAGTTTTTAAATTACTTCTGTAATCATTACAAAAGTAATTATAAAATGTGCATGTCGATTTTGAAGGAAATTGGCAGTGTGGGCGGAGCCCCTTCGCCCAAAGCAAGAAACTGCCACTGCTGGTCTGCCATTCTACCATGAACTGTGTCCTCAGAAATTATGTTATTTGAGATGTAATCAGTGTTATTATGACTGCTATGATTTCACATGCTATAAGTTATATAATATGCAAGGGTAAATATATACAACCAGTGCAAGGAGAAAGGGCGCGTTATAGTTGATGTATTGTGGTGAGTGGTGTTACAAGACTGTGTACGGAGGTGCACAACATATAGTAAATTAAAGGTGGTGCATAAATTATAAATGCAAGTTATAACTGGTGATGCGCAAATTAGAAATGTAAATAATAACTATAACTTTAGAATTTCTAAAGTTTGTATAATTTCACTTGGGTTTGTATAGTAAGAATAAATAAAGTTTTCCTAACTACAACTTAGCTTCAACCTTTGGTTTTTTCATTAAATTTAAATGTTTTTTATTTTTTTATAAAAGTGTGTTTCAAATCATGGTGTTGTGTGTCATTCAGTTGAGTGTTGTTAAGTGGAGTGTGGTAGAGTATAGTGGAGGACAGTGTCATACAGTGTAATTTGGTAAAGTCTAGCATTGTAGAGTGGAATAGAGAGTAGTGGAGTGGAGAGGCGTAAATGGAGTATGGTTTAGTACAGTGGCATATAGTGGAATATCACAGAGTGGAGAGGCGTACAGTAGAGTGGCATGGTGTGGTGAAGAGTGGAATAGCGTAGAGTAGGGTGGCTTAGAGTGAATTGGAAAACAATGGAGTGGCATAGAGCAGAGTGAGGTAAAGTGTAGTAGTGTACAGTGGAATAGCGAAGAGTGTAATGGCATACACTGCAGTGGTGTACAGTGGAGTGGTGTTTAGTGGAATAGGATACAGTGGAGTGGTGTACAGTGGAGCGGCTTAGTGTGGAGTAGCATACAGTGTAATAGCTTTGAGTGAAGTGGGGTACACCGGAATTCCGTACAGTGGAATATCATTGGAGTAGCGTAGATGTAGTGTCATTCAGTGGAATGGCATAGCATGGAGTGGCATAGAGTGGATTAGCATAGAGTCTATTGGTGTGGACTGGTGTACAGTGGAGTGGTGAAGAGTGGAGTGAAATATAGTGAAGTGGCTTACAGTGAAATTGAGTACAGTAGCATGGCGTATAGTGGAGTGGGGTAGACTGGAGCGGCATAAAGTCGAATATCATAGAGTGGAGTGGCATACAGTAGAGCTGTGTACAGTGGAATAATGTGCAGTGGAGTAGGGTAGAGTGGAGTGTCGCACAGTGGAGTGGCATAACCTGAAGTGGTGAAGAGCGGAGTGGTGTACAGTGCATTGGCATGGAGTGGATTATCGTAGAGTGGTGTGTTGTAGTGTGGAGTGGGTTGTAGTGGAGAGGGGTAGAGTATAGTTGCATAGAGTCTAAAAGTGTAGAGTGGAGCAGTGAAGAGTGGGGTGGCGTAGAGTGAAGTGGCATACAATGGAGTAACATACAGTGGAGTGGCATACAGTGGAATAGCAAATTGTGAGTGGTGTAGAGTGGAGTGTCGGAGAGTGTAGGGGCATATACTGGACTAGTGTATAGTGGAGTGGCATACACTGGAGTGGTGTAAAGTGGAGTGGCATATAGTGGAATAGAGTAACCCTGGGCGGAGTTCGCGGAGTTGCACTACGCGAAGCTACGCGAAGTGCAAAAAAACTCTGTCGCACTACGCAGAGCTCCGCGAGCGGCGGAGTACGATAGAAAAATGCCGTTCGCGGTGATTGCACAGTTCCGGATGCTTGTCCGCACTGTGCAATCATTGCGAACAGCACGATGCACAGCGCAAGCTTACCTTTTCTGCCGCTCAAGTAGATTTTTACTCGAGCGGCAGCTTTCTCAACGCGAACGGGCAGTTTCTCAACACGAGCGGTCGCGAGCATACGCTACCACTCGCAATGAGAAACCTGACCCCCCCCCCGAGTTGAGAAATCTCGCCGGGATGTTTATTTTCCGCGCTCGCCAACTTGATGTTGGCAATCGTGAACGAGGAAAAATCTCGCCGGGAGGCGGATTTTCCTCGCTCGCTCTAGCCAACTTGACGTTGGTGAACGCAAGTGAGGAAAAGAACTCCGCTCCGCTGCGCGAAGCAGAGTTTTTCAGAACTCCGCGAGCTCTGCGTAACGCGGAGTGTGGGAAACTCCGCAAACTCCGCGAGCGGAGTGGAGTTCACCGCCCAGGCCTAGAATAGAGTAGAGTCTAGTGGCATACAGTGGAGTGGCATACAATACAATAATGTAGAGTGGGGTGGAGTGGAGTGTTGTAAACTGAAGTGGCATACAGTGTTTTAGCATGCAGTGGAGTGCCGTACAGTGAAATAGCATACAGTGGATTGCATAGAGTGGGGTGGCATACAGTAAAATAGCACGGAGTAGAGTAGCGTAGAGTGTAGTGGGGTAGAGTGGAATAGCTTGGAGTAGCGTAAACTGGAGTGGCATGGAGTGTAGTAGTGTACAGTGGAGTGCAATACAGTGAAATAGCATAGAGTGGATTGGTGTAGAGTGGAGGGGCATACAGTGCAGTAGTGTGCAGTGGTGGTGCACAGTGTACTAGTGTAGAGTGGAGTGGCACAGAGTGGAATAGCATAGAGAGGCGTGGTGTACAGTGGAGTGGAGTAGGTTAGCATAGAGTGAAGTAGCTCCCTATTCTGTGTGGCCGTCTAGGAGGAATACACAAAGCTCGACTGCCAGCAACTGTCATGTGACCCAGGTACAGGCTACAGGCACTATATGGCTAATGCAGAAAAATGACAACTTTCTAAAAGTAGCATTTTCAAAATTGTAATTTAACATCTGACTTCACCATAAGTTAGGATTTTTCATTACAATGATAAAGACACCAAACACGAACTGGGCACCTGCTCCCATTTGGAAATTACAACTTATTAAATGCAATAAGATAACTCCAATGTTAGTTTATGGGAGAGGTGGGCCTTGCAGCAGTGAAAAATGATTTTAATAGTTTTTCCCTACCAGGACATGTAAAACTTAAAAGTATATGTCCTACCTTTTAAATACACTGCACCCTGCCCTCTGGGCTGTCCAGGGCCTACCCGAGGGGTAACTTATATTTATAAAAAGCTAAGGTTTTGGCCTGGCAAAAGATTTATTTTGCTAGCTCGACATGGCCGTTAGAAACTTTCAAACACAGGCTACAATGGCAGGCCTGAGACATGTTTACGAGGGCTACTTAAGTGGGTGGCACAACCAGTACTGCAGGCCCACTAGTAGCATTTAGTTTACAGGCCCTAGGCACATGTAGTGCCACTTCACTAGGGACTTACAAGTGAATTAAATATGCCAAACGAGGATAAGACAATAGTACCATGTTTAAGAAGTGAGCACATACACTTTAGCACTGGTTAGCAGTGGTAAAGTGCATAGAGTCGTAAAGCCAGGAAAAAGGAGCTCAGCAAACAATGGATTAGGTAGGCAAAATGTTTGGGGGAAGGCCGACTCTAAGGGTGACTAGTCTAACAAAAATCAATTAAATAATTAATCTACAATTAATAATACATTTTTAATTAGTTATTAATTCCCACATATACCCCCACAAACCTAGCAGCCAGTGACTAAAATATAAGTAAAATAAATAAGTATTCCATAAATTACATAATTAAAAATCAGTTAAATAATTAACAATTGATAATTAGTTGTTAATTAGTTATTACTTAACTTCCCACCCTATATCCCTACAACCCTAACAGCCCCCAAATAACATATAACAAAAATAAATCAGTATAACTTAATTTTCATAATAAATGTCAATCATATAATAAAAAAATTATTAAATAATTCTTAATTAATTATCACCTATCTTCTCACCTTATTCCCCTACAAACCCGTCAAAACACTATAAATTACAATTCAAAATTATTAAAAATATCAAAATCTCTGAAAATTACAAGCTATATTTTAAAAACAATGAATAACATTTATATAAATGATAGAAACCCATGAACTTAATATACCAACTAAAACACATTAAATAAAATAATTTAAAAACAGTATTTTTAACCACTAGGTTACTGAAAAAAATATTAAAAACATCAATATTATTTACAATGGATTTTACTCACCTCAAATAATGATATTCTTGCCAACCAAATTTGTGCATCACAATATTTCTGTGTCACGAAATTTCATTTCCAATGTTTCTGTTTCCTGATATTTTGTCTTAACACGCAGATAGATTATCCCTCACATTAGTGATGAGTAGCCCCTGGCCATGCTCTAACCCAGGCCCTATCAAACTGAAGAAAGGGGACACCATGTCCAAATAGTTTCTTTTTCTGAGTAGGGAAGTGCTAAAACATTTAGGGGCATATTCACAAGGACTTATCGCCGAGTTATCGGCACGTTAGCGCATCAAAAGTGGAGATAGATTTATCGCCCCATTCACAAGCGGGTGCAAACTGCAGACATCGCCAGTATTCCCGCGATAACTGCCCCAAAATTTATCCCCACGGGTGACACCACCAACTAACCCTAATGAGATGCAGAGTAGGCGTTCCCGTGCAAAAACACACGAAAACACCACTACACCACTTTCACAACGAACTGCCAGATCTGCGATGCGAACCAAAAACAGGCGATAAGCCGCGGTAGCAGCAGGGATTTAACACCTGCCTCCTGCTGGTGTTAAGCAGGACGACTACCTGCAGTATGAAAGGGAGCCCAGGCCAGAGCCCCATCTGAAGACCCACAGATGCCATGGAGACAATGATCATGCAGCTCGGAGACCCAAGAGGGCCACAACACCCACCGCCACCACTCCCAGCCCCCCCGGACCCCTCCCCCCGGACAAACACATACCGTGCACGACACAAGAGCCACAAAAAGGGCATGGTGTCGCACAATGACAACAAGAAACACACATGTGTGGTCAGAAGAACGAGAAACAGTTACCCATCATTGAAGTAACAACCAAAAACTTTATTGAAACACAACACAAAACACCAATGCGGACGACTCCTGTCGTGTCCGTCCGGGACAATCATGATGTCACGGCCTGGAAAATAAAGCACAAAATCAGAACGTGTGTCATGCGCACATCAAAGGAGCGAGACACAGAGAAAGAGAGAAGGAATGAAAGGCAGAGAGAGAAAAAGAGAGAGAAAGAAAGAAAGGGAGAGGGAGAAGGAGAGAGAGAAAGGAAGAGAGGGAGAGAGAGAGAGAGAGAGAGAGAGAAGGAAAGGAAGGCAGAGAGAGAGAGAGAGAGGAGGAAAGGAAGGCAGAGAGAGAGAGAGGAGGAAAGGAAGGCAGAGAGAGAGAGAGAAGGAAAGGAAAGGAAGGGAGAGAGTGAGAGAGAGAGAGAGAGAGAGAGAGAGAGAGAGAGAGAGAGAGAGAGAGAGAGAGAGAGAGAGAGAGAGAGAGAGAGAGGGACACTGCCGCCCCCGCGCACACAGGCACCACTGCTCACCTGCTGCCACCGGTGTGTCTCCAACCACGTGCCGGCATACACTGCAAGCCACCAGGTCTGCAATCTGTAATCGAGGCCAGAGTCAATCATGGCAGAGTCCATCTCACTGCACACGGCAACAACGCCTGTCCGGCCCTGCGCACCCATGCAGCCGCACCCTAGCCCCTCCCGCCGGCCAGCGCTGGCTGTCCGCCCTTGCGCACCAAGACCCCACTGCTCACCTGCCGCCAACGGTGTCCCCCCCAGTGGGCACACCACGTGCCCGTGCAAGCTCCAGGACCCAGCCCCGTGACCATGGCATGCTCCACATCATGCGGACCTGCACCGCGGCACAGCAGGTCCCACACATGATGCTGAGTCCTGAGGCATCAATGGCAGAGACCACATCAGTGCACACGTCATCATCGCAGGCTGCACACCCGCTCAGCAATTCCGGTGCGCCTAGCCCTGTGCAACCCCAGTCAGCGCCACGTGGTGGTAGGCCTGTGACGGCCGCATGGCTTCGGGAGCCACTAACCCTGTGCAACCCCAGTCAGCACCACATGGTGGTAGGCCCGTGACGGCTGCATGGCTTCAGGTGCCACTAACCCTGTGCAACCCCAGTCAGTGCCACATGGTGTTAGGCCCATGACGGCCGCATGGCTTCGGGAGCCACTAACCCTGTGCAACCCCAGTCAGCGCCACATGGTGGTAGGCCCGTGACGGCTGCATGGCTTCAGGTGCCACTAACCCTGTGCAACCCCAGTCAGTGCCACATGGTGGTAGGCCCATGACGGCCGCATGGCTTCGGGTGCCACTAACCCTGTGCGTAACAACTCATGGGCCCTTTATGATTGAGAATCGTGGAACGTCCGTCATCCAGTCACCTCCGGCAGTGGGGAATGTGACGTTGTCGGTCCCTTATATTGGCGGGGTCACATGGCCTGTGACGCCTGTGCCGGATGGGTGTGTTGTGTGTGCAAACCTGCCCTCAGGGAGTGGCCGTGACATGCTGACAACTAGACCAGTGACCTGCAGACCACTAGCATGTAAACCTGTGACATGTGGCTATGTGGCCCCCCTCTCGGAGCGTAAGCGGAGTGGTCTGGCCTGGCGTACGCCGGACCAGCGCAGGGCTTGCAACAATGACTCGGGGGCTCTGGGCGTGGTTCAGTCCATGTCCGGACAAGGAAGTGACTGATGCGTGTGTCCCTGTTGAAGTGTCTACGGCACCCGGAACGCAATCGGCAATGTAGCACACTGTGACTGGAATCCCACTAGATGAGCATCATTGACTTTAGGGGGAATCACTGTCCCTACATTCATCCACACATTCATACTTGAATGATGAAAGACATGACACAGCAGTGCGTTTCTGATTGTTTAATGCACATCCAGTGGAGTTTTGCAGCTGGAGCAGTACAGGGCCCTGCCAACCCCACTTCACAACATGGGCCCGTGGAGGGCCAGCCAGAGTCCATCGGGGAATGACAAGTACAGCGGAAGAGTACAGTCCGCAGTCTGGTCGCCGTGTCATTGGTCACCAAACAGGATACGGCAGTCCATGTCGCGGTCCAAGGTGAGTGCAGCAGAGTGTATCGGGGGTCTGTGGAAGGTCATGGGGCCATGTGCGGCACCAAGCAGCAACAGGCCAGGTGGCAGAAATGAATGCTAGTGCCTCCTTCTGATCTCAATCCCATCCATGTCCTCGTCCTCGGATGTGTGCTCTGCCTCACCTGTGGGTGGTGCAGTTCCGGCTTCAGCACTGTGTGCCACTGACACATCAGGGGCCGGAGGTGGATTGTCGGCCGCACTGTGTGGCAGTGACACATCAGGTGCCGGAGTGGAAATGTCTGCCGCACTGTGAGGCACTGACATGCCAGGGGGCGGAGATGTGGATGGTGTAGGGGCAGCAGCATTCATCTGCGCCACGCCTTGTGGCAGCAATGCCATGATGAGGATCTGCAGGGCATGGTAGATCTCAGCTACATTTTGCTGATGTGCAGCGGTGGCTGCCATCCTTTCCGCCTCCATCTGCACCATGTCCTCTATGAGCCTCCGCATGTGTGCCAGCTCACGGCTGAGTTCGCCGGAGCCACTCTGAGCGGACAGGTGTTCTTGTCTCCGAGTCATGACTCCAGCGATGTCAGCCAGGGCTCGTTGGAGACCATGGAGCGGCCTGTGGGTGTCCGTTAGGGACTGGAGGTGGTCCCTGATGGGACTTAGACACCCATAGATGGCGTCAAGTTTGGTAGCCATGAGGTCGAACCCCACCCGCACCTGCTCAGCCATCTCCCTCTGGCCCTCCAACACACGGCGTTGGAAGGCCATGTGTTGTTCGTGGGGGTCCTGGGAGACAGCCGGGGTTGTGGGTGCCTCCTGCTGGGTGGTTTGTGGAGTGGGTGGGGTCTCCTCGATGCAGCTGGGCTGCCCTGATCCTGGAGATGAGTTGTGGATGATGTCAATGATGTCTTGGAGGGCTTGGGTGTCGATGCAGGGGGTGTCCTCCTCGTCATCAGTGAAGAGTGGCTGGGACTGCTCTACAGGAGGTGTTGACGGTGCCTCTGCAATGTGAAGGGGAGATGCTGTATTACAATGTGTCCACATGTATGTAGCCGCATGGTACATGTTCACATTCAGACAGCATGGCAATGTACATTGTGATAGTCTGTGGATCAGGGCCATGATCCAGAGTCATTGTGGGTGTGCACTGTGCTCTGCTTGATTGTGCATGTGTGCCATTGTGGCCATCTCCCCCCGCCGCCCCAGTACCTGGTGGTTACTCACCCTGTTGCTGTTGTGTTGTGTCATGTCGAGCAGTGTCCGCTCCCCCAACTCCTGCCACGGTCTCCACACTGATGACTGTCGACACCAGCTCCTCCATGTCATCCAGCTCCAGCTGTGGCGCTGGACTCCCACCTCCGGTCTGCATTGCTGCCTTCTGGTTGCCTGCGAGTTTCTCCTTGGTTTTGCGCTTGATGTCAATCCATCGCCTCTTGACCTCATCCATTGACCTCTTGTGCACTCCGACGGCATTCACCTTGTCCATGATGGACCGCCATATTCCATTTTTGGTGCCCAATGACACGTTGGAGGTGACGAACAGTTCTTGATGGTGTTCCATCACCTCCGTGACCAGGATCCTATTCTCCTGCGGACCGAACTGCATCTTCCTCTTCTTCTTGTCCTTGCCCTTCCCTGTCCCCGAGGTCCCAGGCTGGTCATCCGGGGTGCTTGTGGGGTTCCGCTCGTCCTCTGCGCCTGTTCCGGTGCCTCCATGGTGCTTCGGTGTTGGTTATTTTGTGTTTGTGGGTTTTTTCTACTTTTGTTGTGATTTTCCCGCCTGCTGTAAGTGTATTCCAGGCCTGGCGCTGCTTATCGCTGATTTCCTCATCGCGGTTTGGGCCATCGCATGTTTTTTCGCGTTGGGGTTTGTGTTTTTATCACCGTCGTGGTGGTTGGTTTTCGGGAACCTATCGCATGGTACCGCCGTGTTGTGAATTCCACGTTAGGACGGGGTTATTTTCCAGCGATAGACTGCGATGTGTGAAGTTGCGTTAACCTTTTTTGCCGATGTTTAGCGCACGTTCTTGTGAATATACCCCTTAGGGGCTTATTTACAAGGCCCTTGCGCCACTTTTGTGTCATTTTTAACATGGGAAAAGTGACGCAAAAGTGGCGCAAGGGGCTTGAAAATCTGCCCCTTAGTTTAAATGTAAAATGATAACGTTCAGTGTTGCCTAACCTTGCTCAGACACCCGGATTGAAACAGTAAGAGACCAAATGACAGAGAATTAATTTTCTTTCTATCTGGCCGCCTAAAATGGCTTGTCACTCAGCAGAATTATGTAGTTTTATAGAAGAGTGTTTTGGGACGGCGTAAGGCTGATGGTCAACGGCAATACTCGTGGAGTGCAAACATTAAGGGGCAGATTTACAAGGTCCTTGCGCCACTTTTGCGTCATTTTTAACATGGGAAAAGTGACGCAAAAGTGGCGCAAGGGCCTTGTAAATCGGCCCCTAAATTTGGGAACTCAAAAAATAGACTTTTTGTACAAGTAGATAAGGCTGGAATAGATTACAATAGTACTGCAAAGATGTATCTTTATATAATACAAGCAGTCATTTCTTTTCAGCTCTTAATATATTCACGCATAGGTTTCCTATATTTTCATCAGCAGATGCTTCCCTAAGAGTAGCCAATTCACTTATATTTATCAAGCAGCTCTCTACTAAACTGGACTGAAGGCCTGGTTTCATAACATGAGTCAGACCCGGAAAGACCAACTCTCAAACAATTTGCTGTGACTTATTCTTGCAGAATTCCTGAATTCCAGGAGTAAGCCGGAAGTACTCCCATCTCATTCCTGTACTTCACCAGTGAGCCAGTAATACTACAAATCCCACACCTACTCATACACCATTCTTTGTGAATGTTTATAAGATGGGTTGCAAATACGGCTGTTCATGGTCTTGTCTAGTGGGGGATTTCTATCACATGAACTTGCAATGTGCTATGCCAGGCCTCTAGCAGCTGCCTTGATTTATGGCATTCCTGACCACTCTCTGGTGTCGCCCACCAGTCACTGGCTATTTATCATTGAAAAAATATCAACAGAACTGCCATGAATTACAGGAAATGGAACATGGATCAAAAGTGGCAGAAAACATTAAAAAAGAAACAAAAGATAAACAATTTGAGTGCTGCGGCTTTTAGTCAAATCTGCTGAACGTATTGGGAAAATAAATCTTGTGGAAAAGTGAACTCAAATAGAATAATGGATTATTGCAGATGTTCACTGAATAAGAATCTCCTTGTAACATTTTAGGTGTCTCGTACAGTTCAACATGTTCTCACGCTTACTTTCTTTAACAAAAGCACAATGGGCTACTGGTCATCAGATGGCAGGAATGTTCAAGCCCGTAGGAAATTTGACCCGTCAGAATAGGCACAACGGGTGATTTTGAAATTTGCCCGAATCACTCGACACAAACCTGATTTGACAGAAAAATACAGTGGAATTCTTGGGGTGCATAATTCTGGAGAGTGCCACAGTGCATTGTTTGCCTCCTGTGGTCAGGAATAATGCTCCGGTGTACTGTGACAAACCCTGAGGTATTTGAGCACTTGACGAGTGTAGTAACCTTCCAGGACACCAGTTAGGTTGAGAAGTACTTTATTTGAGCAACCTCGTGCACCTTTGTGAACCTGTCCCAGCACAGGTGAAGTAAGGCATCATCTGACACAAACATTCTAAACAACATCTTAAGTACATGGAATGGAAACACCATTCTAACTCTACCCCCCACATTCTACCCATATAATTCTATAAAGAAACACCATTACTATACATCCCTTCTCTTTACACATAAATTCATATAACAATACACGGCGGCTCCTCCGTTTGAGCGGAGGAGCGTCGCCCCACTGCTGAAAGGCAATAAATTCAAGCATGAAAAAAAAATGATAATAAAACAACTTTATTTTCAATTTATTTTTCGTCCTGCAGGCTGCCAGCGAGCCGAATGAGGCAAGTGGGGTCGGTGGGGCCAGGCTATCGTCGATTGACAGCTGCAGCAGGGGGAGGAGGAGTGGTGGGCACTGTAAGTGCCCAAGTCGGTTTGGCCGGCCATCTTAGGATGGCCAAACCGACATGTGCACTTAGCAGCCTTCAACCCACACTGTGTTGCTTAGCTGGGTGGAGAGCATACTCCGGCACCCAGTCCCTTTGTGAGCGCAAAACCAGCCCGCTCATACCAATCCCGGATCTTCTCTCATGCTGGTAATAGAATTACCAGAATGAGAGCAGCATCTGGATTGGCCTCAGGAGTCTGGGAGCCTGTGCAGTTCACCCCAATGGACTGCTGGGAGTCAGGACAGGAGGAGGAGAAGAGCACTGAGGTGGTGGTGGCGGCAGCACCAGAAGGTAAGTAATCTTTAGTTTTTATTTTGTATATCTGCATTGTTTTTTATGTCGTTCTGTAACAGCGACCCTAAACACAAGGCACGTCACTTTTGTTGTATATTGTGGAATATATATAGAAAGAAAACGCCTGCAAAAGTGGGGCAACATGGGAAATTGATGCAACAAGTACTACCTCTGCATGCAATGCGTCATTCCTCTCGTAGAAACTACTCGTAATAGGATGTATTTGCCACGTGAATTAAATACCTGACTCCGGTGGCGTACATACATTTAGCCTCAGGTGAGGTATTTGCAGCCCCCACCCCCTGAGTTTCGCACAACTCACAAGGCGGCTCTTTTTGTTGGGGAGAGAGAGGAACCAAAGTATGGAGAGAGACAGAGAGTTTTACTGATTTCCCAAAATGAAAATATTTTAGCTGTTTTCCTCTAATTTTATGTGTCATAGAACGCGCACAACGTGACATTCACTCCTCCCCACCTTCCGTCACCTTTCCGCCCCGCTGTGCCCAAGAAGTCTCAGAATCAGGGAATGCTGTCCAAGGCGTAGCCTTTTTATTCACATCAAACTAGGTAATTCACCACAAACCAATACGAGAGTAAAAGTATCCTACTTGGATATATAAAGATTATTCACAGCATCACACTTTAGCGACATCAACATGTCAAAGGCAGTAAGGAAATTAGGCAAGACATTACACTTGAACTTGAACTTGGCCTTACACTTGAACTTGGCCGTCTAGGCCCACCAAGCACCCACTCTGCTGCGCACATTGTGCCAGCAGGCCCCAACGCGCTACAGTAAACAATTGCACTTCTTGAAATCCAGGGCACCGCATAGCGCACCGGCCCACCAGGGTACCTGAACACAGGCAGCCTCCCCAAGATTCTACTCAGTCCATACATTGCGGGTTAGGGCAGTAGAGTCTAGGACCACCAGCAGGTCAGTCCCTCCTCCCTGCCTACCCTCTGCACACGTCGATCCTACCCCCTCCTGGGGTCCATCCAGTCGCTGAACCTCCATTGTTGTGCATCCCCCTTTGTTGTTAACTGTCAGTGCTCCGTGAGGCCTTGCTCTTCTGCCGGGTGGGTGGGTGGTTGACGACGCGCCACTGCAGCTTGCCTTAGGTCCAAGGGGACAAAGAGGTTGACACCCCTGGGGCGCAGCCTTAAATAACCCACCAGGTTTTCCCTGCGCACCCCGATGACGTCACCTGACCCCTTCTCCATCCAGCCCCTTTCTTGGCCCCGGAGGAGGCTCAGTCCCATGGCGCTACTAATGGCGCCCCTCCCCTAGGCGCGGGGGGCGCCTGTTCAAATGCTTAAATCCAGCAACTTGTAGACCTGGCGTGGGCGTGGGGTTAAGTGTTAGGTCTAATGTCAAGAGGTGGTTTCTGCCTAGATGGATGACGGTTGGCAGGGCAGTGCTGGCGCACATCGATACTCAGTTTCAGTGCACACCATCAGTGCTTAGGATTTTGGGATAAGGCAAAACGTTCACAATACCTTTATATTCACATAGAATATGGTGCTAGGGGCAGAGCGTCAAGCTCTAGAACTGCGGAGCCAGGTTCAAATCCTGGCATCGGCTCAGCACCTTGTGATTCTTGGCAAATCACTTCATCTCCCCAAGCCTAAAATTAATCTGATCTTGTGTAATGTAGCTGAGCTCAAATAACGCGCCAATTCCGATTCCAACTTTACTTCCTCCCTCACAATAAATGGCATGTTGCGTGCTTTATGTATTTTAGGAATGGCATCATGTTCTCAATCTTATTTCATGTGCAAAACCCTTTAATTTTTCAATTTGCCCACTGAGCACGGTTGGAAATTCACCTAACTCCCATTTTCTGGTGTCCTCACACACAACCAACACCTTCTCCGTACTATTTGAATCTAGGATAATGCTAAGCTTTCTCTGATCCTTCCATCCTAGAAAAGACAGACCGTATTTAGCCACATACAAATTACAAATAGCATGTCTATTCTTAAATCTGAAGACTAATTGTCTCATGCCCAGCATATCAATCTTCGACTCCAGTATACCTCTCCAGATTACGGTTCCAAATGTTCCCCAATAACTCTAATGAAATGGTATGCCACACACTTTCTGCTGCAACGGTACATGGAGAGCCTGAGCCCGCCACCACTTATATCACTGCTCCTCCTAAAGAGATCCAACACAGGGGTTTATTATCTCCATCCCCAGAGATTTTTAGCACCACTCTTTTTTTGTACTCCCACTTGGAGGTGTTATCTTCAGCACTATTCTCCGATGTGGAATCTTCTTCATCGCTTCCCTCAACACATGCTACTTTACTACCTTTACCCTTCTTTTTTTCTTTGTGTTTACACACCCTAGCAAAATGACCTATCAAACAACATTCCATACATTTAGCTGACTTAACAGGACATTTGTCATACCTAGCAGAATGAGAACTATTACCGCACTGGTAGCATGCATAATTTGCATTTTTGAAGCCAGAAAACTGTTCTGTCTTCTTTTTATCTTTGTCTTTTTTCATGCCAAACTGCCCTGGATTTTGTGCAAACGTATTCTTCCCATTAGATATGTTAACAACAGTGTCACCCCCACCTTTTTTATCCTCAGCTAGCATGACCTTAGCACACTTCTCAGACAACTCTGCTTTTTTCACAATAGCAATGATATCTTTCAGACAAGATTCTCCTTCAACCCACAATTTGTCCTGAATAGATTTGTTCTTTGCATACATAACAATTTGGTCTTTTAATAACTCATCAGGTAAATTTGCCAAACCCACACGTAATAACAAGTTTTTCATGTGCTGACACATAATCCTCAACTGACTCATGTTTCTCCTGTTTTCTTTCAAAGAAAGCATGTCTCATAACAGCGACACATACTGTAGGCGAGAAGTGCTCATCCAAATCTAGTAAAGCTAGTTTGAAAATATCTAAATCCCCAGAGCTGCTTTCACGCTTCTGTAACTGGTTGTAAATTTTCAAACCTTCAGGTCCCAAACAATACATTACAATCCTCCAAATTGGCTATGAAATTCAGAAATACTCCTTCCACTCGTTCCACTGTATAGCTTGCTCTCCTGGCGAAGACAGGAACTCTTTAGGGGAACTTAAATGCAGACCAGGACTTGCTAACGGGGGTGCTTCAGACGTAGACATACCTAAAAACACTTTAGAAATTCAGACTAAGGTGTGAAAAACAGTATAAACCTCTAAATGCATAAATGAATTAAAAGAAACCGTCACTTAAAACACTTCTGACTATACAGTGAATATATAATGCAAGTAATTGTACCTAATGAAAACAATGAAGATAACAAGGGTAAGCGTATCACCGCAGATGCGCCCTTAATCCCTTGAAATGGTGGTGAAAATAATTAGCAATAACGGGTGAGTGTATCACCCTGGATCTGCTCTAAAAGCATGTGCTTTCAAAATGCACTAAATACAAAGAGCATATTACCATAGCAGGGCACAAGTCCTAAAAAAAGAAGTGAGGGGGCTAACCAGGTTAGGCGGTCTGCAAGTGAACTCATGATGCGTGCCATCACAGCGCATGATGTCACGACGCGTGACATTGCACGTGACATCACGAGTAGTGACCTCACTGGATGTGACATCACAAGAAGTGACATCAGATATTAAGACCTCATACATGTTTATCAGGTATATAATGAGTACATTTCAGCACATTATGAGATTTGGTGTCGGGTTGTGCCAAAAAAGTGGTGCAACCCTGAAGCAAAATCTGGACCTCAACTAATATATATATTTTTTTTAAACCTGCCACAAAGAAATTGGCAACAAGAAGAAGCATGGCAGTAGATCTGTTCTGCTTAATTGGTTGTAAAGTCTGCATTTTAAAACATTTTATAGGTTAAGGCATATGCTGTGAAGGTGCCCAGTAAATCTCAGGGAATAGTAATAATGGTGAGATAACTCTGGAGGCTAACATATTTGCTGGAGAGATCTGTGTTTTGTGAAGTCCCAGATTTAAATCAAAGTAGCAAAGCGGGTAATGAGTCTCCTGCAAAGCACATCACGTAACATGCTGATAACAGAGTTTTATTTTATGTAGATAGTAAAGTGGGTTACTGCTTTTAACACAGAGATCCTTTTGTTACCTGCAGTTCATACATTGTAATCCTTCTAATATAGCACAGTGAGCTACTAAGGACATGTGACTCCTTCACCTTGTAACCCTTTCTCATGTAACTCACCTTGTTCATTGATTTACACATGCACATGATTTATTGTCAATGTGTAAGGTGTATAGAGCTCTGACACCCTGCAATGGGTAGCGTAATGCTATAAAATAAATAGAATAGTGCTATTGAAATACTGGAACAGACCAACACATCTGACATTCTTATAGTGCATGCATCTCTTATATACAAGGACTGAACAAAGGCAAAAGCATGCCTCTCTTAAGTACCTGTGAAGAGATAACAAGCTGTGTGCCTTTGTTTCCCCCTGCGTGGCATTTACATTTAAGTGTGAGGTCCCAGGACGGCTCCAGTCAGGATATTCAAACAAAAAGAGGCCTGATGGTCCCTTAACTTCAGCCCAGATGGAGGTGAAAAAAAAGTTCCCTCGCTGCCTGCACGTTACTGCTGGGAATCAAAAGCAGACAATGTGCAGGTGCTGCTGAACATGTCCCGGTGTCTGAAAATTACACCGGGACAAGTTCAGCATATTTCTGTGAGGCCCAAGTTCTTGGCAGGGGGGACGGCGTCCACTGTGTGAAAATAGTGTGGGGACACGTGTACCTGCGTGTACCCCTGTTGCAAAGTCATCCTGTGCCCTGGGTACCCCCCAAATTTTTGCTGACTGGTACTGGTGGTAACTGACTCTGACTGACCCTGGGCTTTGCCTAACCAGGCCCAGGGCCAGTGCTATGCTGAAAACACTTAGAATACAGTGAAAACACCTACATACACTAGGGTACACTATGGGTTGGGATACCCCTGTGATTGGCATGACCTACCCTATAAGCCCCTAGTATTTAATAGGGCAGGGGAATTGAAACTACCTATCAGTCCCTAGTATATAGTAGGGCATGGCAGTTTAGAGGCCAGCAGCCTTCTGCACTTGCATGTGTGCACTGCTGAGGCCTGAGGTCAGTTTTAAAAGCAGCCCTGGGTGCCATGACTGCTTTTAAAAAGTAAATTGTGCCCAAACTCAACTTTGGTGTTTGGGGCACTTAAGAATGGATAACCTACAATGTTATGGCATATTAGGAACCCCCAGGGTCTCCCCTAGGTGTCCCAGGGGTGGGGGGTCAGGTATCTATAAGGTCGACCCTTATAAAATGAGTTTTATATGCCCTGGGTTAAGTGAAATTTCACATTTCACTCCCCACATTGTGATAAAGTGCTGCCCAAATTCGACTTTGATGCTAGGATCACTGTGAAGTGAGGATCTGCAATATTTCTACAGATTCAGAACCCCTAAAGTCTCACCTAAGTGTCCCATGGGGTGGGGGTCCTGTAGATATAAGCAAAGTACTTATAAAATATGTTTTTGTAAGTCCTGGTGCTGGAAAAATGGCCAAAGTCATTTTTCCCATTGCAAATCCCCTGCTACATAGGTTAACATGGTAAGAAGTTATTAACTAATAACTCTTGATAGGAGAGGGCTAGAAGTACCATTCAAAGACTTCCCCGAATGGTATTAATAAATCCCACAATATGATATTGTTGAATTTCTCCTAAAGTGTACATACAAGAAGTTATAAGACTTTCTTGTTTGTAGGTCCAGATTCAGCCTTCCAGTGGTCTGCCCTGATTGGTCAGAGTTAAGTGGATTAGCCAGGCTGCCTTGAATAGGTGATAAAGAGCCCCTGGGGTTAACCAACTCCGCTGGCAGAGCAGTGTGCTGTTCCACAGGAATGCCAGGCCAGGGGGAGGAGTCGTAAACCATGGTCTTCAAAGAGGAGAGAAGAAACCAGTGTCATTTACAACTCTGAACTTTCCACCTCAGGCAGATGGTAGGATTAAGGAAGGTATGAGCAGATGCAGGGGGGAGAGTCTAAGTAAATTAGCCATCCTAGGGGTGTGTTTAGCCAGCTCTTACCTCCCTGCTGGAAAATCAGTCATTATGAATTTGGAAGATTTGATGCACTCTGGGACAAAATAATGCCACACTCTACAGGATGTGGTCATATCTTTGAGGAGTTACCCTGCTCCCATTGGTCAGGAGTGACCTCCTGCCTGACCCAGAGAACTTGGAATAAGTATCTGAGAGGGCAGAGCCCTCCAGATCTGCTGCTTGAAACTTAAGGAAGCAAGACGTTGCCATGCTGAGAAGTTGGGGGTGCAAAACTCGAAGGCCTGTCCTCTGAAGACTGCACCAGCTGAAACTACAGCCGTGTGGATTACCTTGCTGCAAAAGAACTAAAGAGTGGACTCCCTGCGAGCTACAGGTTAAAAGAGCTCACCTGGACCATCACCACCAAGGATCATCAACTGGAAGAACTACCAGTGGATTTGTAAGGGTTTTGTCCAAGTGGATTGTGGGAACTGAAGTCCTCAACTTTCAAGGACCATCTTGGAGCTTCCAGACCCTTGGAGTGAGTTTGAGACACTTTGGGACCCCTTGAGGAACTTCAGGACGAAGTTCAAGAAGTTTGGAGAACTTTGGAGCAACTTTGAAAAAAAGCTCCATATAGGGACCGACTCAACCTGGCCAGCCAAGCCGCCTGCCTTCAACCGTGAGCCGGCCAAGCCATCCAGGTTCGTCCCGCTAAAAGCTCCGTAGGTCCAACTTCCAGAGTTTGACCGGGAGTAGAAGAAATCCGAGGCCGGCGAACCCTCACCGAATCCGGCCTGGTGAAGAGCATCGAGGGACCCCGCGAGAAAAAGCTCCGTAAAAGTTTCTAAGTCCGAACGAAGAAAAGGTGACCGGGAGCAACCGCAAAAGCCAAGCCGCCTGCCTTCAACCGCATGTCGGCCTGGATCCTGGGTTTGCCCCGCTGGAACCGGACTTCCATAAGTTTGACCGGGAGCTCATCACAAGGCAATCCGGCGAACCCTCACCGGATCCGGACTGGCTGAGAGCTTCGAGGGACCCCGGGAAGAAAGCTCCAGAAAAGTTTCTAAGTCCGAAGGTAAAAACTGTGACCGGGACCTACCGCGAGTGGTAGCCGCTCAGGGCTCCATCGCGGTCGGCCTGAAACTTTGACTTTGGGTCGGTCTATCGCGAGCCTGTATCCCAATATGGTGCTATAAGTTTCTAAGTGCTATATTTTGCTAAATCTTTGAAAAGTCATATCTCCGGTTCCCTACATTGGATTTTTGTCGTTTTGGTGTCATTTTAAAGATAAAAATATTTCCTATTTTTATAAATTGGTGTTGGATTTTTATTATGTGTTGTGTCTTAATTATTTACTGAATTGGTGTTTTTAAATGCTTTACATACCTGTCTTTGAAGTTAAGCCTGTCTGCTCGCAGCCACGTTACCAAGGGTTGAGCATAGGAATAATTTTCTAAGACCTATGCTGAGTCCTATCATGTGTTAGTGGCCTTATTGCCAGTGGCAGACCTACATTTGCCCCTACCAATAATCCACTTTCCAACAACCCCCGACTAGTGCCCTGTACCATAGGCCTGCTCGCACTTGCAGTCAAAGCTGGTGAGTGTGTCACCGCAGACACGCCTACGCCAATAATGCCAAATTCACCGGAGCGGTGCAGAGCTTTTGTGTGATTTACAGGTTCCAGGGCCCTCTGCCGGTTGTGTGGCAACAGGTTGCACTGGCAGAGCCTTTGCGGCATTCGGGGAACTTCCTTTGGTTGCATGGCAACCAGTCACTCTAAACATGATTGAGAACCAAAACACCAATTTCGTTAGGAATTAGGGCTTGCTTTGCCTCCAAAGCCCTTGTTTTGTAAGGCAACAGAAGTAGTTGCAGAAGTCACTACTTCACCACAATGTGAGGCGTCACTGAGGACTCTACAATGCCCAGCACACTCGATCAGCTCCTGAAGGTATGGCATATGATGACAGGACAGCGGACCAACTTGTGAGAGTATGGCAAGCTCACGAAACTTTCACTACAGCTCGAGCACACTCCAACTGCCAGTAAAATGTTGCAAGACACGCTAAAACATCCCAAAAATTAACTGCATTCAGGATATTAGGTGGCAACAGCTGGTGATGCACCCACGATCCTTCACCGTTCAGACAAAGATCCACAAGCTGTGAAAAAGGTAGATCCAGAAATGTCCTTTTCACTCCAGGAATATTCACGAGTGCAGCCCAAAGAAATCTATGGGCAGGGTGAGATTGCTCAGCTCATCGCCAAATTCTGTAGTACACTTCCAGGTCACCAGTTAGGTTAAGAAGTACTTTATTTGAGTAGCCTCGTACAACTTCATGAACCTGTCCCAGCACAGTTGAAGTACAGCATCATCTGACACAAACATTCTAAACAACATCTTAAGTACATGGAATGGAAGCACCATTCTAACTCTACCCCCCACATTCTACCCATATCATTCTATAAGGAAACACCATTACTACAACAAGCTATTTTTCAGACCTGTTTGTGAAACGTATTATTTTTGAGCTCATGTATTTGGGACATTGTGCTGTCAGCCAGGAGAGTTTTTATAAGGAATGCTACTTGTTTTGAAGGAGTAATTCACCAGTGAACAGTTTCTTACAATGTGTGCATCCCGCATATAATTCTGAAGCATGGCACTTGAAAGGCTTAGTTGGGGAATGTCCAAAAACTGACATTTTATTGTGTTACAAGGAAGCACCCCAATGGCAAATTGTTGATTTGTTTGTAAAATTAAACATCCTTGCACCATTCCTGCCTGTTGGAACCTTAGACTAGATTTATTAAGGTGTCGCATCACCCTTGTGTAACGCAAGGTGACGCAGGGCTACGCAAAACCTAGAAGGAGATTTACCATGCCAGGCAGAGGCACCCTGTGTGGCCCTGCGTGGCTTGTTAAATCTGGTGTAACGCAAGTCAGCTCAATTCGCAGCCTTGTGTTAAACCATGCTGGGAAGGAGTAACATGATTGGAGTGTGGGTGTTACCATGCATTCAGTCATGCATTCTGACGTATTCCCAGATTTACCAACAATGGTAGACCTGGGAATGCGTCAGAATTGTATGCCTTCCCGATAGATGCACAATGAAGAGAAATATCTTTATTTCTCCTCGTTGTTTCCTCTAAGTGTGCTGCACACACAGAAAGAGGAAAATTCTTTAACAACTGTTTTTGTGCAGGAAAGTACCTTTCCATGCACAAAACAATCTTGCTTGTAATGCAGGCACCCTTGCACCACAGTGCAATGGTGCCTGTGTTAGCACTAGGCTGCACTGAGTGCACCAGGGCAAGGAGCAGACAGGAATGCATCATATCTTGGTAAATATGGCGCATTCATGCCCTCCCTCTGTCACACAACTCAGTGCACACAGTTGCCTTGCTGCGTTTCATGACATAATATAAATCTGGGCCCTTGTGTGTGCTATAAAGTCCACATTCTTTGCTGCTTGCAATTATGTGATGTCGAAGAAAGTGATGCCATATACTATAACAAGCAGTCACTGTCTGTCGTGACATACCTTTTACCTTTCTCGTGGTATGTGGTGACATTGAGCCAGTCAGGTCTTATCAGCCAACAGCCCTTCACATGCCGGGCTTTGGGCCCATAACTACAAGAAAAGTGATTCTACAAGTTCCAGCAATCTATGTGACAGTCACCTTCATGAGATGGGGCCATTTTACAAGCATGTCAAGAAGTACCAGCATCAGTGCTTCTTGCAAGAAGTATGGCTAGTGGAGGGGAAACATAACAGTTTGGTGGTAATTGGTAGAGAGGAAAAATCTGAGCAGCCGGAGGATCCTATAAATCTATTGGACATCCTAAGTAATAGGGCTCAATCTTAAAAATATGAATGAGAGGAAATGAGGAAGAAATGTAATGTTGGCCATAACAGCTGGCTTTGGATGAGGCAAGCAATACTGTACCTCTTGACAAGAACATAAAATAGAAAGCAGGAAGAGCACCTTATGTAACACTAGAAAAAATATATTGATAATAGCGATTAATCAAAGGAATAGAAGGGGACAGACTTAAACTTCTCTTGCTCGTGCTATATGTGACTTGTAACAACAGCCCGCTCTCTTTGTGGGCAATACAGGAGCTTGGAAGTGATACTGAATATCCAATAAGAGAACGGTGGTCTCCTCAATGGCAGAAGAGGCAGAAAAATAGATACTTAGAGTCATCAACTATGATTCAGCGATTAGAAGTCTCCAGTAATAGGCTTAAAAATGGGAAAAGAAGCCTGTCAATGTAAATGTCTATAAGATGTTTAAGAAGAGAGTTGTAAAAGAGGCAAGATGATGATCTCAATGACTGTCACAAAAAACACATGATATGTCCAAGCATAAATTATTTCAAAGATTTCATTCACTTAATCCTGTGATATCTGTAAATGTGGTCAAGACATTTATGAAATCATTGAACCTTTTGCGATTCTGTCCCGTTCTCTCGTTCTAGAGTGTCATAGGAGCATGTTTAAAAATGTGGAGAAAATAGAAGCTGAGATAATGTTGCAGATATACGGTAGGAATGATCGCAAACTGAGAGGTCTAATGGTCCTTGAGGTCTTTCAAGGAAGCCAAAAGTAGCACAAGAAAACAGGACAGTCTGTCTAAGTTGAATCAAAAACTGTAACATTTAGGAAACTTGAACAGTCATAGAGAAAAAGAGATTTCCTGCAGTTGTTGGAATGCGACGCTTGAGAGTATGCTAGATTATTGTATACAGAAATATGATCTGGCAAAAATATTGTGTCTAAAATATCATTTACAAAAATATCCTCCCATTGAATATACATTATCCATTTTTAAATCCATTTGGACAACGTGTTTGTAGACCATATTTAGGTCACATCATTTATTTCAGACAGTACTCTTACAATTATATTAATCTTTCCTGTTTGTATACCGCGAACATAGCACCCTTAAGGGTTTCAAGGCCCTGGGGGCCGTCGGGGAGATTAAGGGGCATATTCACAAGGACTTATCGCCGAGTTATCGGCACTTTAGCGCATCAAAAGTGGAGATAGATTTTTCGCCCCATTCACAAACGGGTGCAAACTGCAGACATCGCCAGTATTCCCGCGATAACTGCCAAAAAATTTATCTCCACGGGTGACACCATCAACTAACCCTAATGAGATGCAGAGTAGGCGTTCCCGTGCAAAAACTCACGAAAACACCACTACACCACTTTCACAACGAACTGCCAGATCTGCGATGCGAACCAAAAACAGGCGATAAGCCACGGTAGCAGCAGGGATTTAACACCTGCCTTCTGCTGGTGTTAAGCAGGACGACTACCTGCAGTATGAAAGGGAGCCCAGCCCAGAGCCACATCTGAAGACCCACAGATGCCATGGAGACAATGATCATGCAGCTCGGAGACCCAAGAGGGCCACAACACCCACCGCCACCACTCCCAGGCCCCCCACCCGGACCACCCCCTCCAGACAAACAAGTACCGTGCACGACACAAGAGCCACAAAAAGCGCATCATGTCGCACAATGACAACAAGAAACACACCTGTGTGGTCAGAAGAACGAGAAACAGTCCCTCATCATTGAAGTAACAACCAAAAACTTTATTGAAATACAACACAAAGCACCAATGCGGAAGACTCCTGTCGGGTCCGTCCGGGACAATCTTGATGTCACAGCCTGGAAAATAAAGCACAAAATAAGAACGTATGTCATGCGCACATCAAAGGAGCGAGACACAGAGAAAGAGTGAAGGAAAGAAAGGCAGAGAGAGAAGGAAAGGAAGGGAGTGAGAGAAAGAAAGAAAGAAAGGGAGAGGGAGGGAGGGAGAAGGAGAGAGAGAAAGGAAGAGAGAGAGAGAGAGAGAGAGAGAGAAGGAAAGGAAGGGAGAGAGAGAGAGAGAGAAGGAAAGGAAGGGAGAGAGAGAGAAGGAAAGAAAGGGAGAGAGAGAAAAGGAAAGGAAGGGAGAGAGAGAGAAGGAAAGGAAGAGAGAGAGAGAGAGAGAGAGAGAGAGAGAGAGAGGGAGGGAGGGACACTGCCGCCCCCGCGCACCCAGGCACCACTGCTCACCTGCTGCCACCGGTGTGTCTCCAAACACGTGCCGGCATACACTGCAAGCCACCAGGTCTGCAATCTGTAATCGAGGCCAGAGTCAACCATGGCAGAGTCCATCTCACTGCACACGGCAACAACGCCTGTCCGCCCCTGCGCACACATGCAGCCTCACCCTACCCCCTCCCGCCGGCCAGCGCTGGCTGTCTGCCCTTGCGCACCCAGGCCCCACTGCTCACCTGCCGCCAACGGTGTGTCCACCAGTGGGCACACCACGTGCCCGTGCAAGCTCCAGGCCCCGGTCCCGCGACCATGACATGCTCCACATCATGCGGACCCGCACCGCGGCCCAGCAGGTCCCACACATGATGCTGAGTCCTGAGGCATCAATGGCAGAGACCACATCAGTGCACACGTCATCATCGCAGGCTGCACACCCGCGCAGTAATTTCGGTGCCACTAACCCTGTGCAACCCCAGTCCGCGCCATGTGGTGGTAGGCCCGTGACGGCCGCATGGCTTCGGGTGCCACTAACCCTGTGCGCAACAACTCATGGGCCCTTTATGATTGAGAATCGTGGAACGTCCGTCATCCAGTCACCTCCGACAGTGGGGAATGTGACGTGGTCGGCCCCTTATATTCGCGGGGTCACATGCCCTGTGACGCCTGTGCCGGATGGGTGTGGTGTGTGTGCAAACCTGCCCTCAGGGAGTGGCCATGACATGCTGACAACTAGACCAGTGACCTGCAGACCACTAGCGTGTAAACCTGCGACATGTAGCTATGTGGCCCCCCCCCTCAGAGTGTAAGCGGAGTGGTCTGGCCTGACGTACGCCGGACCAGCGCAGGGCTTGCAACAATGACTCGGGGGCTCTGGGCGTGGTTCAGTCCATGTCCGGACAAGGAAGTGACTAATGCGTGTGTCCCTGTTGTAGTGTCTACGGTACCCGGAACGCAATCGGCAATGTAGCACATTGTGACTGGAATCCCACTAGATGAGCATCATTGACGTTAGGGGGAATCACTGACCCTACATTCATCCACACATTCATACTTGTATGATGAAAGACATGACACAGCAGTGCGTTTCTGAATGTTTAATGCACATCCAGTGGAGTTTTGCAGCTAGAGCAGTACAGGGCCATGCCAAACCCACTTCACAATATGGGCCCGTGGAGGGCCAGCCAGAGTCCATCGGGGATTGACAAGTACAGCGGAAGAGGAAGAGTACAGTCCGCAGTCTGGTCGCTGTGTCATTGGTCAGCAAACAGGATATGGCAGTCCATGTTGCGGTCCAAGGTGAGTGCAGCAGAGTGTATCGGGGGTCAGTGGAAGGTCATGGGGCCATGTGCGGCACCAAGCAGCAACAGGCCAGGTGGCGGAAATTAATGCTAGTGCCTCCTTCTGATCTCAAGCCCATCCACGTCCTCATCCTCAGATGTGTGCTCTGCCTCACCTGTGTGTGGTGCAGTTCCGGCTGCAGCACTGTATGCCACTGACACATCAGGGGTTCGGAGGTGGATTGTCGGCCGTACTGTGTGGCAGTGACACATCAGGTGCCGGAGTGGAAATGTCTGCCGCACTGTGAGGCAATGACACACCAGGGGGAGGAGATGTGGATGGTGTAGGAGCAGCAGCATTCATCTGCGTCACGCCTTGTGGCAGCAATGCCATGATGAGGATCTGCAGGGCATGGAAGATACCAGCTACATTTTGCTGATGTGCAGCGGTGGCTGCCATCCTTTCTGCCTCCATCCGCACCATGTCCTCCATGAGCCTCCGCATGTGTGCCAGCTCATGACTGAGATCACTGGGGCCACTCTGAGCGGACAGGCGTTCTTGTCTCCGAGTCATGACTCCAGCGATGTCAGCCAGGGCTCGTTGGAGACCATGGAGCGGCCTGTGGGTGTCCGTTAGGGACTGGAGGTGGTCCCTGATGGGACTTAGACACCCATGGATGGTGTCAAGTTTGGTAGCCATGAGGTCGAACCCCACCACACCTGCTCAGCCATCTCCCTCTGGCTCTCCAACACACGGCGTTGGAAGGCCATGTGTTGTTCGTGGGGGTCCTGGGAGACAGCAGGGGTTGTGGGTGCCTCCTGCTGGGTGGTTTGTGGAGTGGGTGGGGTCTCCTCGATGCAGCTGGGCTGCCCTGATCCTGGAGGTGAGTTGCGGATGAGGTCAATGATGTCTTGGAGGGCTTCGGTGTCGATGCTGGGGGTGTCCTCCTCGTCATCAGTGAAGAGTGGCTAGGACTGCTCTGCAGGAGGTGTTGACGGTGCCTCTGCAATGTGAAGGGGAGATGCTGTATTACAATGTGTCCACATGTATGTAGCCGCATGGTACATGTTCACATTCAGACAGCATGGCAATGTACATTGTGACAGTCTGTACATCAGGGCCATGATCCAGAGTCATTGTGGGTGTGCACTGTGCTCTGCTTGATTGTGCATGTGTGCCATTGTGGCCATCTCCCCCCGTCCCCCCAGTACCTGGTGGTTACTCACCCTGTTGCTGTTGTGTTGTGTCATGTTGAGCAGTGTCCGCTCCCCCAACTCCTGCCACGGTCTCCACACTGATGACTGTCGACCCCAGCTCCTCCATGTCATCCAGCTCCAGCTGTGGCACTGGACTCCCACCTCCAGTCTGCATTGCTGCCTTCTGGTTGCCTGCGAGTTTCTCCTTGGTTTTGCGCTTGATGTCAATCCATCGCCTCTTGACCTCGTCCATTGACCTCTTGTGCTCTCCGACGGCATTCACCTTGTCCACGATGGACCACCATATTCCATTTTTTGCGCCCAATGACACGTTGGAGGTGACGAACAGTTCTTGATGGTGTTCCATCACCTCCGTGACCAGGATCCTATTCTCCTGCGGACCGAACCGCGTCTTCCTCTTCTTCTTGTCCGTGCCCTTCCCTGTCCCCGAGGTCCCAGGCTGGTCATCCGGGGTGCTTGTGGGGTTCCGCTCGTCCTCTGCGCCGGCTCCGGCTGCCTCCAAGGTGCTTCGGTGTTGGTTATTTTGTGTTTGTGGGTTTTTTCTACTTTTGTAGTGGTTGTCCCGCCTGCTGTGTGTGTATTGCAGGCCTGGCGCTGCTTATCGCTGATTTCCTCATCGCGGTTTGGGCCGTCGCATGTTTTTTCGCGTTGGGGTTTGTGTTTTTATCGCCGTTGCGGTGGTTGTATCGCGGACATTGGCTGCGTTTTCAGGAAACTATCGCATGGTACCGCCGTGTTGTGAATTCCACGTTAAGATGGGGTTATTTTCCCGCGATAGACTGCGATGTGTAAAGTTGCGTTAACCTTTTTTGGCGATGTTTAGAGCACGTTCTTCTGAATATACCCCTAAGTGAGCTATTGCCCAGAGTCACATGATGCTGAGCTCAGCTGCCGCCAGGGATTGAACGTGACTCCCACCCTCGGAGTCAGCTGCTCTGGCCGCTGCGCCACACCTCTCCCTTTTCAAGGTATAATACTGGGACGGTTGTATATAGGAGGGTTACAATAGAGCAAGGTAAGCAACCCCAGCCAAAGAAATGTAATGCTCAGTGTCAAAAATGAGAAAATCTGCCCATAATTTCAGGAAACCAAACTTCCCCAATATAGCTAGATGGAAAAGGCATCTGGTCGGATGTTGTTTACTGGAGCTTCCGATATAGGAAACTGGGGTTTGTCCCCAAAAAAAACCACATCCCCAAATGGGAAATGTATAGAGAAGAGAAGGGGAAACATTAATATCCACACCTCAAACTGTTGTTGAAAATGGCCATGTGCTCGAATATGCAGATACTTTTGATGTTTGTTACTAATGTGATGTAAAGGGCACTTGTGTAGCGCCCTGTTACTCCAGGGGGTGTCTAATGGGTGTCAGTAGAGGGTTGGTTCTTGTCACTGATAACTTTAGCCGTACTGTTGCCCACTATTATACACTGTGCGATGTACTGTGCTTGTCAATTTGCACGCCGGTCATATATGTACTACCGAAGATCCATAAGGATAGCACCAATCCACCAGGACGTCCCATTGTGTCGGGTTGTGGATCAATCCTGGAACCTTTAGGCAAGTACATTGATGCGATTATAAAAGAATTCGTCCCATCCACTGGAACCTTCATCAGAGACACCATGGACCTCATCCAAACAATTGAGGATAGACCTTTCAACACCGAAACCGAACTCATGGTGGGTCTTGATATCGAATCTCTTTATACGAACATCCCACACACAGAGGGACTCAAAGTCATTGAGGATCTACTGGAAACCAGACCAAGACCCACTCTGATCCCCACCGAGTTCATCATAGATTTGTTACACGTTGCCCTAGAAAACAACTATTTCTTATACCGGGACACGTTCTATCTCCAAATCAAAGGCGTCTCCATGGGGGCTTGCTTTGCCCTGAACTTTGCCATTCTCTTTGTCCACAACCTAGAAATGACCCAAATACTCGCCCCCACCAATCCCTTCCTTGCACAGATTTCCCTCTGGCGCCGTTACATTGATGATATCCTTCTATTATGGAAAGGCACCACAGAGACCCTCAATCCCTTCATCCAATGGCTTAATCATTTACAGCCCCACCTCAAATTCACTTGCGATTCCAAACCCAATGACCTTCCATTTTTGGACCTGACCATACACGCTGAGGATGGTAAAATAGGCACCCGCCTTTATCGCAATCCCACTGAGAGAAACACCTTACTCCAGTACTCGAGCTATCATTCTCGAGGCCTCCGAGACGGCCTTCCTTACGGGCAATTTCTGCGTATCCGCAGGAATTGCAAATGGCAGAAAGATTACTTTTGTGAATCCGAAATCCCCATCCAAAAGTTACTGGACAGGGGATACCCCAAACGCCTGATTTCCAGAGCCCGCAAGAGAGCCTGGTACTGCCACCGGGACAATCTCCTCACCCCCCAACCCAAGAAAACTATGACTCGCATACCGTTTGTCTCCAAGTTTAGCCCTTGCAGCAACCAAGTGAGCAAGATCATTAAACGGAACTGGTCACTTCTACGTACACATGAGGCTTTCAGTGAACCCCCCCTCTTCTCGTACCAACAAGGGGACAATCTATCCTCTCACCTAGTACATGCCATCACCTGGCCCACCAATCCAACCCGACAGAACACCATCACGGCCACCTGGGGTTTACCCCCAGTGATTGGACATTATAAATGCCAGGCGTGTGTAGTATGTGACCTCACATGCAACACAAAAGAGTTCAAAACAAACAATAAGACTTACAAACTCAGTACATTCACCAACTGTAGGTCACAGAATGTCATGTATGCCATCCGTTGCCCCTGTGACCTCGTATATATTGGCCAAACCACACAGATGGTCAAACAGAGAATAATCCAACACAAAAGCAGGATACACTGTAAAGTTTTGACTGCCCCCCTGGTTGCCCACTACATTGAGAAAAAACATTGTGAAACAGACATCACTTGGCAGGTGATTGACCAACCTACACTACCCCTTAGAGGCGGCAATATCAGAGCCCTTCTGAACAAAAGTGAATGCAAATGGATCACCATTTGTAATTCCGTCAATCGGGGTCTCAACACTATTGATGAATGGAACAGCACTATCCTACTGTAATTCTCTATGCTCCTGTTGTGCCCATCTTTAATGGTTGTTTTCCTTCCCCTTGAATTGTAATCATATGCATCGGAATTGGCTGTAACCCACTGCTCCCCTTGATTGTGTTTCCCTTTACATCGATTTGGATTGACGCATGTGGTTCCCCTTTTTCCAGCATTCATATTTCCCTCTGATTGCGTGTATAACTGTTGGCACCCTTGTTACCCTCCGAATACCTGTATTCTCTCACTTCTAGGCCGACAGCCACCTTCCTCCCACAATTGCCCATACCGGTATCTGTATGCTTTGGTATATTATCATCCCACATTGCATTTGTATTTATGGATTCATGTTTCCCATTTCACCTTTTTCATGCCATTTATTGTATGCTTCGTACATCTGCAATGTTCATTCCAGATTTCACACACTACGAATTTCAAACCCGGGTTTCCCGTCAAACCGGACTCCGTGGTTTGACATCCACTTCCCCTCCCCCTCCCCCGCACATGTCCCGCCCACACGCAGCCACAGCGTCACACCGGCAGCACCTCTGTTGACACGCCCCCGGCTCCCTGATCACATGACCGCTTTGCATGCCGGGTCCCGTGAACTCCATGTTCTCTATATCTACGGCCATTGCGGCGCTCTCGCCATAACCGGACACGATCGTGGCGGTTACCGGCTGACTTACGCGCCAACACTCCCCCGCCAACGGATTCACTCCTCCATTACCGGTAAGCCTTTCCCACGCGCCGAGTACCCGCACGGAATCCCCGGGGGCCCCGCTTCCGATCCTGACATCTTCCTTATATTTACTTTCTCCCCAGATTATCGGAACCGGTACCACGCTGTTCAAATGACCTAGAGGCTCCAGGCTTGCCGGGCCTCGCTACCTTCCGCGCCGCCTTCACATACACGGCGTCCTAACATTCCTATAGCCCATCCTCTCGTACCCCTTTGCCCGAACCCAAGGTAAGACAGCTCCCCCTCCCCTCCGAGTTGTTCCACAAGACGGCCTCTATTAGTCTCATTGTTTGCCCCTTCCTACACAGACCCACCCACCCGGACCTCCTTGCCCAGCCACCCACGCCGGATTGACTCCAGCATACCAGTGCGGACACGGGACCGTGTTCTACTCAGGTATTGACCCCCTCTGTCTTAACCTCGGCCCTCGCCAGCCTTGCCACTTTGCGCCACCTTAGCCTAACCGCTGCCGCTATTCCCCTCTTCCAGCCTCCAGCTCACCTTCCCCCGGATGGTTCCCGCTGGGCCTTCCCTGAACCGGCCCACCTTACTTCCAGGCCACCTCCACTATCCTGATCTTCAGGTAGGCCTCGACCGCGCATGCCGCCCTCCCCTGCGCACACTTTCCAGACATCCCCGTCCACACCCTGACACTTCTCCCTTCCCTCCCTGTACAGCACCACTTTCACAGCAGCCCCGTCCTGAAGATGATCCTGATTCAATAGGATCGAAACGTCGTCGACTCCTCAGCACAACTGACGGCGCCACAACTCCGTGTGGTTCAAATTAAATTGCTCAATCGGTCCTCATGCCATCATTGTAAATTATTTCGTGCTGAACCACACAGTCTCTTCTATATATTTTCACATTTTTGTCACCGAGCGCCTTTCGCTGTTTTCACTTTGTCACTTGCGTCGCCACTTATATGTGTCACGAGCACATTTGTGCACCAAGTCCAAATTGGGCTGCCTATGCATTCTATGCCTACAGTGCTGTTACAACTGTATCGTTTTTATCTTTGCTCCTAAATATATGATGCCATGAGCACAGTTGAAAAAATTGTTGCGAGTCTCCCTTCTTCCTTCCTCGTAATGTATTTTACATACTGATTGAACCGCCTCCCCCAATGATACCTATTGAGATATTGTTGTTTTTTGTTGTCAATTTGTAGTTGCATTGTTTGATGTAATAGGAAACAGAAAATCCAATGAAGAGACGTTTTTGTAAGAAAAGAAAACCCCAAGTATACATCTGTGGTAAAATAACAAAGGAGTAATAATGTTCATGCAAACTACTGCCAAGAGGAGCACTTATAAAAATCAGTGAACCAGCGATGATGGACAAAATGTTTTTATAGTATTTCCCTTTGGGGGCTTTATGTAGCGATCTCCAGGGAGTGAACGTCTTACATTGAGAGTAGGTGATTACGTTCCACTCGGGGCGTTTATATAGGCACCGGCTGACTTTACAGTTGTGGTGTGTTAGGGTTGACATGATTTTATTCCCTGTTGTTGAATTGTGCATATGTGGCGTCGGGCTTGCCTAGTAGGAGGAAAGATCTGTATGTTGCCTTTTGACAGAAGAGTGGTCCATAGATGCAGGTGAAGTGGGAAGTGGTTTTCACCTATTAGTGTGTTTGCTTTGGCATGTTGTTTTGTCAATCGTATTGTTGCCTTTTTAAATGCGCTTTAAATGTGCTTGAAGTAGTTAGATTTTGCAGTTCTTACAATACATGTGTGTATAACAGTGTCTGGTGTTTGTGAAGGTGTGTGTGTATTTAATTTCCTCAGTTGCAGTAATCATTTAAAGAAATTGTGAGGGTCATGGAAATGTGCTGCTAATCACCTGAGTTTGCCTCCGGTTTAGTTTGGTGGTGATTGTGTATAGAAAATATGACAGATTTCGTTCTGTAGAATGTCCTACGATCAGGCCCAGTTCATAATTCGGGTTCTGCAGAGAGTTATCATTTGCTCATGATGGTTGAGTGAATTTAGGAGACGTTGACCTTTCCAGGTGAAGGTGGGTGAAATTATCCAACTTCGTCCGTCTTTATCCGACTTCATCTGAGCAAAGTTGAAACTTCCCAGCCCACCTGCGTGATTATTCCCTGCTACCGGAAGTCCTTCAGCGGAAAACTAGGATGAAGAGAGGAGCAGGGGCCAGGCATCGTGCACCCACTAGGGCAGAAAGGCTGGGGCCTGTGTAGGCAGGGCTTCGAGCAGGGCACCTTGATGGGGGTGAGGGGGGAGGGGGAAGATTTTGGGCTCTGTTGCACAAGGGAGGGGGCCCGAAGCATGTACTCCTGATGGGGATGATACTAGGGATGTTATGCTATGTTATGTTATGTTGGGTTGTGTTGTATTGTGTTGTGTTGGGCTGTGTTGTGTTGTGTTATGTTATGCTATACTATGTTATGTTATGCTGTCACCACAGCTCTCTTGGTGCTAAGTAGCCGGAGAAAAGGAGAGGGTACTAGATGAACAAGAACCCGCAGTGCCTGTTTGAATAGCCAGGTCTTTAAATGCTTCCTGAACTGTGTGAAATTATCTTCAAATTCCAGATGAGCCGGTTTGGGGGCTTCGAACAGAGAAGGGAGGGGGCAGAATGTGATGGGGGCCTCGCAGAATGTGATGAGAGTCCCCTGAGTCTCTCATATACCACAGTCATTGGCTTCGGACTGATTTGAAGTCCAATAAAGGGCATCGAGTCCCCTGAAGGTGTGCCCCCCCCCCCCCCCCACCGGCAGAGTAGGGGCCTGTGTTATACCAACGTATACCACTTGCTCCAAGCAGGTGTGAAATGGGTGTTAGTTGGGGCCCATATCACCTCTCGAAAGGCGGGGGGGGGGGGGAGGGGGGATTCGACCTGGTATTCCTGGGTCTGAGTGGCATGTCTCATGCTGATGGAAATTGCTCAGAATGAAGATTCCGCCCCCACGGTGTTCCTGTGACTACATTTGGGGAACTCGTAATGCGAGCGTATCTGTAATCATAAGTGTACTGTTCCATGAACTGTAAAGTTTTGTTGCAGTAAAATATATGATAAAAATAAAAGATTACACAATAGGAACATATAGAAAGGATTAACTCATTTTGCTCTACATTACTTGTAATCGAGCAGCAAAGACAGTAAAGTCTGCCTTAATTAGAAAATTGCAAACCTGCAAGGAAATATCGGTGTTTTATATTTTGCTCATGTTAAAAAATCCTTGATTCTACCTATTAACTTAAAAGATTGAGAACAGCTCTTGATGAGCACATCCGTGAAATATGTCGCTGGCGCCCGTCTGTTGAACGAAACCCTAAAGGACACTTTGATATAAATGATTAAAGCCTGCTCTGCACCCACTCACCCCTGGATACAATTTGCATCTCCCTCCGAATAATATATTAAGAAGATATTTTGGTATGCCACAAGATGTTCTCAGTGATTGTGTGCTGGTGAGATCTGTGAATAGCCTAAGGGTTTTATTTCAGAATTTTTATGGCTCCTCAGTATTTAATCTTTTCATCCTTCAGGGGATGATAATGTACGAGCCGTCAAATTGGATTTTGGGTAACAGTTACATCTGTTCTTTGCAATGAGAAACAATGTGAGTGCAAGTTTTTAATCAAGGTATTTGTTAAATTAAATGGAGTATCCATGGAAATACACCTGGTGTCATATTCTTGCCCTGCTTGGCAAATGTAGGCCCTTTTGTGAGATTGTTCATGATGTTTGTGGCTGTGTTCAGACCTCCACACAGCAGCTATAAAATAGAAGATGTTATATTATGTTATAAGATTTGTATTGAATGATAAGTGAAGTCGGGTTGTTTAAGAGCTTGAGTAGAGGAGGTTCAACAAGACCTGTGGACAAGGCTAAAGAAAGATGTCAGCATCAAGAGTGCTTAAGGATGTACATTTCTAGCTTCTTGTAACTCCTACAGTGGTTCTTCTCCCCTTGCAAGCCATGGGAAGGTCTTTCCAAAGGGTAGAGCTCTGCACAGCTGGCCTTCAAATGCATATTTCAGTGTCTGCACAGTGGCAATTCGCCGCCTTATTTAAGTGCCATCTATTAGCTATTGTAAATTTGGTGCGTGCTTGGAACACATGGGTCGAGCTGCTTTGCTTTGAGTAAGTTGAAGCTGCTTCTTTAAGTACAGTGACAAGGCCTCTGCCACGCCTAAGTTCTAGCTGAGGCAAACCAACCACACTAATTAAGGCAGGCCTCCTTTGATTAGGAGAAAGGGCACATAAACCGAGCCTGGGAAGTGTTGATTTAATGCATGTTCTTTACCATACTTAGGACTGATTCATGTTTTAAGTCGTTGAAAATCTGGAGCAGCAGTATATGACCAGCTCAGAGAGTGGAAAATGATTGAATGTGCTGCTTTTTGTGGCACATGGTGGCCCCTCAGAAGTATGTACAGAGCACAACCTGACAAAGCTCAATAATTTAACACAAAGCAAAATAACAGAATAAAAAAATACAACAGGGCAAAACATAATAGAAGTAACAAAATGGAACACAACACAACAAATGCAGCACAACAGAATAGTACAGTGCAATAAAGCAACACAAAAGAACGGCAGCACATAAAACAGCACATTACCATCAAACCCAATATAATAGGACAAAACAAAAATACACCATTATACAAGAAAGCAACATGAAAAACACAAAGCAACACAAAAAACTTAATCAAGCAATGCAGCAGAAAACGTAGAAAATTGTGCCACAAAAAATATCACTATAACTCACTAAACCAACAGGATAACCACACAACAGGCCACAGCAACACGACAAGTACAATACAATACAATATTGTAAGAAATTGGATTATTTGTTGAAGGTGGTGTGGACCCACTTCAAGTAATATTCACCATCTTTATCAGGATGAACTACAAAAGTCACTAAATAAATATGTGCTTAACTCCCTGGTACTTTGGCACAAAAGCAGTCAGGTTTAACTTAGAGGCAATGTGTAAAGTATTTCTGCAGCACTCCAACAGTAATAAAGTGAAAACACAACACAAGAACAATCCAAAACAAATTTAGAAAAATAGGGGATATGTAAATAAACAAAATGACATAAAAATTACAAAAATCTAATCAGTAGAACCAGAGAGATGCATTTTTAAGCTCTAAGGTAAAAATAGCAGCTAGAGGCATGAAGCGACAACTGCGAGTATCTGGTCACGCTGGACTGGGGCAAAGTCACAAGTTCAGGATGACCGTGATGGAGCGCAGGCTGGGTATATGCAGTGGCCTGGCTCATAAAGGTGATTTTAATATGCACCTCATGAAGTTCTCTTAAGAATCTGATATTACAATATCACAGGCTCACTGATGGAACATTGTGGCGCAAGGATTCCAAATGTGGCTTATGGAAAAGTTGCAAGATATCTTTATCTCATTACTCCACTCTCCGAGATTCAGATTCACTTAATGGTCGTCTTCCAGCAGGACAATCAGCAGCACCAACTCCTCACATTTCAAACATCGCCAAATCAATTCAGGTCTATAGGTTAACAAACTTGTTCTTATTTCAAATTAAGCAAGAGTATAGGATAATTATGAGGATTGACAGTGATCACTTTCCACAAGATATATGCTTGGAATGGCCAAGTAAAAAGGCAAGAAAAGATCATTGCCTATTAACCCAGCCAGACTCCTTAAGCATCTAAAATGGAACACAGCAAATAGCAAGCTAATTATCTTCTATGTGAAAATAACCATAGAGACAGGCAACTTCACAGACCATATTTATCATCATGGAAAGAAATTGTTCCATAGTCAGAAATGGCAAAATTCAATAGACCAGATAACAAAAGACTTCATGCATCATCTAACTCAAAAGCCCAAAAATTGGGTGATGTTCCACCTGGAAGCGAGTCGTGCACTAGTACGCTAAAATTCCAAAAAAGGCTGTTAAGCAGAGAGACGAGATGTCTAAAAAGCCTAGCATCAGTAGATCCATAACAATGAACAGTTTTAATAGCCCAAAAAACAATACAAGCGTGCTGTGTAGAATTTCAAACAAATCCCATCAAACCCCAGTTGTGGACAAAGCTAAACGAAATTTATAGTAATAACTCAAAGCCCTTTTGGGAATTCATTATTAACCTAACATATGGGCAGCATAGGGCCTACAACCCCAATTTAAAGGAACAGTCATGGATTAGACATAGCACATGGAATTCACACAATGAACCCAGAATATTTGCCCAGAAAAAAAGCTGAGATCTTAGACCATTTAAGCATTCGAAAAGTAAATATGGATGGCACCCCTGACCCTAAGGGTCTGCTAAATGCACTCTTCCAATGAGAACCTGATATCTGGCCCAAAATGTTGACACCTTTAATTAATGAATGCTTAATAATTGGCCAAATTCCAGATTCATGGAGAGGTGGCATATTGCATCCAACATACAAGAATGGCAGTCATGGGGAACATGTGAACTATATACTTATAGCACTACTTGATGTAGAGGTGGGATTCTTTACAAGCAGGCTTTTGGAGCATCTAGATAAATAGGCTGAGAGGTTGAACCTTATTCCATTGAACCACAGAGGGTTTAAACGAGGCAACAGTACCATGTCAAACCTCTTTGCCTTGTCAATAATTACGGAAAAAAGTAAAAGGAATAAAAAAACTTTGAATGTGTGTTTTATAGATCTAAGATCAGCATTTGACAAAGTACCAAGGCAGCAGTTATGGTTAAAATTAGTCTAAGAAAACAGTTGTACCTCGGCACTCTAATATTTGACTGACACAATTTACAGTGTGGTCATTAGATTTAGCTAAATGGCCAATACTCAAAGTCCTACAAAATGATTACTTAATCAATATATTATGTCAAAAACAGAAGAACATTTATAAATAAATCAAGCAAAAGAAAAAGAGAACATCAAAAATGAGTATTTTTCTTGTGCAATTTAATGTTATTTAGTCCAATGTTTGCCAAAAGTATCTAAGAGTCAAGGAGCAGTACATATAATATTCACATTATATACATAGTTTAAAAATTGGTTGAGCACTACAGGCAAGAGCAATATTCGCGGCCAAACTGGAGGTCCTAATCCTAGGGCCTTCCAGATAGTGGTAGTTGACGAACAGCCGATGACAGCCGACACGTGTTTCGTTACATATGCGTAACTTTCTCAAGGCTGTAAACAAAGACGAATAATAAAAAAATGGTGCTCATTACATACTTTTTCTGGTATGTACGTCAGATGATATTATTGCTTCAATTTAGGCTGTAGCCAATATGTGAAAGAAGGATTAAGAAACGTGCAGTGATGTTCTCTTGTGATATTTAGAAAGAAAAAGTGTTTGTCAATTCATTTCTATAAGTGAAAGTAACAAATGCAAAGAAAGGAATTCTAGGAAAGCCATGATATCCCAAAAAGTGACCAGCAAGAAAAATAAGTCCAAAAAATGATTAGAAAAGAAAAGAAATGAATACACATAAAAAAGAAGTGAAAAAAACAACTTTAAAAGGACCATAGTTCAGAGAGAATGGTAGATCATGCTTCAAAGCTCTAAATTTTCACAAAATAAGGGTAAAAAAGGGAGCTTAATGAATACCTTGCTCTTTATTATTGATAAAGCTGTTGTAGCGTGGAAAGGTTTTAATGTTATCCTTAACGTCATTTGGACATTGACTGATTATTTAAACAACAATAGTTTCAACTTGAAATTTACCTCGAACTACAACTCTAAGGAAATAGATGTTTTAGACATCACGGTCTATATAAAAGGCTCAAACATTTTGTCCAAATTATTTAGGAAGAAAACAGCATGTAATTCAGTTTTACATGCAATGAGCGCCCATCCCAAAGCCCAAATCAAAGCAATACCATTAGGTGAAATGACCCGCACACGCAGAAACTGCAGTGAAGATGGGGTCTTTTTCCTAGAACTTGACAATTTGCAGGAACGCTTTGCCTGTAGGGGGTATTCCCCAGATATGTTAAAACAGGCAAGAAAGCGAATTTTGAAAACACCGAGACATAACTTGCTTAAAAAGAAACAGAAACACGCAAACAAAGAAAACGCAAACAAACTTGGCCTAATCATGGACTTCCATGTTGAAAGCAATGCTATCTATAAAATCATATCCAAACACTGGCATCTCTTAGCATTAGACAGATCCTTAACTGAACATCTGACAAAGAAACCAAGAATAATACATAGGAGAAGTAAGACACTTAGAGATATTCTCTGCACAAGTTACTTACCAGCTAGAACAAGTATCAACACTTGGTTACCAACAAAACCAAAAGGTTTCTTTAAATGTGCGCATTGTAACATGTGCCCTTTGGCCAACAACGGCATCAAAGAATTCTGTTACAACACCTCGACAAAATACTATATCAAGGACTTCATTAATTGTGAGTCCAAATTTATAGTTTACTGTATAAAATGCCCCTGCAATCTGATTTATATCGGTAGCACCATACGTGCACTAAAAGAGAGAATTCAAGAACACGTAAGGGCGATACGTAACAATGATAGCAGTTACCCAATGGCAGTTCACTTTAACAAAGCTCACCCTAACATGTCCATTACTAACATCAGGTTCCATGGGATAGCTCAGGCCTATAATGACCCGAGGGGGGGTGATCGTACCTCCGTATTAAGAAGAATGGAAGCACAATGGATAATACGCCTTCGGGCGGTGGAACAGGGTATTAATTACGACAAAGAGTTACATGTATTCCTAAAGGACTAACACCATGATTATTAGGGGCCAAATTTGTCCACCAACTGTAAAGATGAGGCAAGCTATGTGCACATTTAAATATGCATTCTGTTTAATGTGATATTTCTATTTGATAACTATGATGGGCAATCATTTGGTATGAGTGACAACAATGCATTGTACTTTGCTTGCGACATGAATTTTAGGACATTAAATATGCTACAGAAACGTGGTCGTAATGTATCTATCTAGGTCTTACCAGCTCCAATTTATTACTAGATGTTAAAATTAGCAGACCTTTGTAGCAGAAATGTGCTTTTATTGAACTGTTTTATATCTAACTATCGGGTATGTATTTGTTAGGTTAACATGGTAAATCTATGAACCTGTGGTTGCTTGACGTTTCGAAATGTTGGAATCATGTGTAAATCTTCTTTTTATAACACTGACTTTTTAATATTCTTTCCTTTTCACGGGTAATTCTTTATTAACAGCATGAAAATAACAGCGCTAAAGATGTGGGACTTGTTCTTCCCAATATACCTACTTCTGCTGAGGACGCTTTAGTAGTCAATCGTAAACAACATAATTTTATATTAATAATACTAACCAGACAGATAACACATTTTTTATTTATGTTCTGGAAATACAATAGCATTTGCGTAACAGTAATGCTACATGTACTATTTGTTATATATATTACGTTTTGCACATTGTGCTATAAATATATTACAATATGGATTCTTATATGTAGCACAATTTACTACTTGTGCCGCTCGTAAAATTCGTGAAAAAATCTAATTTCTTTCGTGTCTGTTACTCAATTAGGCTTTTCATTTCTCCACTCAAACATGGCGTACGATATATGTTGGACTAAACAAAATAGTCCTTCTTTCCTCTTTACGTTTTGGATAGGGCCTCTGCAGGAGGTGGAGTTTTCCACTTTCTATCACCATGATCTCTATAGTATAAAAAGGAGAAAGGAGCGGAAAATGGCCGTCTCCGTATACACGACAGGATCGCCCAGTACTTTGGACCACACCGGCTTTTTAAAAAAGTAAGTGACATAGAACGGTGAGGGGGAAAAATATAACGATAGATTTCGGGATTTTCTCTACAAGAGATAATGAGGTCTCTGTTGAGAATAAAATATATTTTTAAACTTGTTTCTTTACTTTTCGCATCCTAGGGACCTATCAAAGCCCTCAGTTGCTACGTTAAACATGCATTTCATGTAAGTAATTATGACGCCTCTTACATGATTAGCCAACTTAAACCTACAGCATTTTGGCAAAAATGTGTTTATTCTCCTTTTCCTTTTTCCTTTCTTCCGTTACAGGCATACTATCAGCCTTTGCATTAAATGGTAGGAAGTTTACTCTCTGTACATGTTGACTGAACTTCTAGAAAGAGTTACATTGGCTTCAAATACTCCTTTGACCTAACACTATGGATGGGACTTAATTTTTATTCCCTTTATCTGCAATTTTTAAACAGGAACTCTTACCCTTGATGTTAAGCGACCCAACCAAATAGGTTCGCATAGGTGTCTCAACTTTAAATGATGAATTTAACTACGATAAATAGTCCTTTTATAATATCGAGTTTTTAAAAAAAAATAATGTGTCTTCCGACTTTGGATTCTTTTTTACTTGTTCTGTCCATAGAGGGTCTATCGTAAATGTGTTAAGCGACCCAACCAAAATAGGGCTGCATAGGTGTCTTAAACCTTAAATGATAAATTTAACTACCACAAACAGTTCTTTTATAATATGGAGTCTTAAAAATACTGTGTCTTTCGACATTTGATTCTCTTTTTTTATTTTTTGTCCACAGAGGGTCCATTGTACATATTATTTAGGAACCACCACAGACAGGCTGGGGATTCTAACGGGGCAACCGCCTCTTACTTTACGTGCCAGGTACAGATCATGTTTCTTTTTGGATAATTATCAGCTCATTGTTTCTTTCGACATAATGGCCGATTTCGAATAGAATTTTGTATACAACTTGTGGTCTAACCACCGTAGTTAATCTTGGGTCCACACATCGCATCAACTGACTAATTTACGTGATATCTGTCATATACTTTTCGATAGATGGTTCCCCTTATAGAGAACATAGATTAATAAATACAGTTCGGGGATCTAATATTCACAATCAAATCTTAACATCTTTCTATTGACGTTCTCTCACAGGTCCACCCACGACAGATCTGTGATCAGTCACATTTTTTGCCCACAAAGGGGGGGAAATACGACACACGAGATTCAGGTACTTATTTTTCGGAGTGTCTCTAGCTCTCTAAAACTAGAATAATTAGTGATTAATCAACTACTGATAAGGGTGTGATCACACTTATTTTTCTTTATTCTGTCTCTCAGAATTGATCGCATAAGAATAATGACCGTGTTAAGGGTAACATTAAAACCTTTCCACGCTACAACAGCTTTATCAATAATAAAGAGCAAGGTATTCATTAAGCTCCCTTTTTACCCTTATTTTGTGAAAATTTAGAGCTTTGAAGCATGATCTACCATTCTCTCTGAACTATGGTCCTTTTAAAGTTGTTTTTTCACTTCTTTTTTATGTGTATTCATTTCTTTTCTTTTCTAATCATTTTTTGGACTTATTTTTCTTGCTGGTCACTTTTTGGGATATCATGGCTTTCCTAGAATTCCCTTCTTTGCATTTGTTACTTTCACTTATAGAAATGAATTGACAAACACTTTTTCTTTCTAAATATCACAAGAGAACATCACTGCACATTTCTTAATCCTTCTTTCACATATTGGCTACAGCCTAAATTGAAGCAATAATATCACCTGAAGTACATACCAGAAAAAGTATGTAATGAGCACCATTTTTTTATTATTCGTCTTTGTTTACAGCCTTGAGAAAGTTACGCATATGTAACGAAACACGTGTCGGCTGTCATCGGCTGTTCGTCAACTACCACTATCTGGAAGGCCCTAGGATTAGGACCTCCAGTTTGGCCGCGAATATTGCTCTTGCCTGTAGTGCTCAACCAATTTTTAAACTATGTATATAATGTGACTATTATATGTACTGCTCCTTGACTCTTAGATACTTTTGGCAAACATTGGACTAAATAACATTAAATTGCACAAGAAAAATACTCATTTTTGATGTTCTCTTTTTCTTTTGCTTGATTTATTTGTAAATGTTCTTCTGTTTTTGACATAATATATTGATTAAGTAATCATTTTGTAGGACTTTGAGTATTGGCCATTTAGCTAAATCTAATGACCACACTGTAAATTGTTTCAGTCAAATATTAGAGTGCCGAGGTACAACTGTTTTTTTAGACTTGAATACAACGGGTATTTAATACCCGTTGACTTGGCATCCTTGGAAGTGGGATGCTCCTGTTATCTTGAAGGGCATCGTAATCTCTGCATACTGACATACTGGAAACAGATAAATAACGCTATAGCTATTTTTAGAATTTGATGTGCTACTTCTAAACCACCACTACCGTCCTATGATATTGTATGGTTAAAATTAGTAGTGAGGGGTATTCCAGAAAATCTCCTGAACCGGATTGAATCGTCATACTCTAGTACCTGGGTAAAAAATAAATTGGGATATGTCAAATCAACCACCCGAGAAATAACAACAAAGGATGGGCTCCAACAGGGCTGTGGATCAGTGTCTGCAATATTCAAGCTATACTTGGCGTGCCCACACAATGCCTTAAATAAGGTAGTCTCCACTCCCCCAGGATTGGAATTTGAATATTAACCAAACTGCAACACAGCAATGACATTGTCTTAATGAATCACTGACATAATATCGCAAGACACATTATCGACCTACATTTTTATCGACACAAAAATATCGTTAACAATAATATCGACATTATATACTTACTTTAAAAAATACACTATTATCGAAATCACAATATCGTCATTCAAAATTATCGACATCAAAAATATCGTACACATTTTTATTGTTATCTAAAATATCGAACAATGGGGCATATTATCAAGACCGGTGTTAAAATTATCACCGCTTTAGCGGCAGAAAACTGCCGCTAAAGCGGCGATAATGGGCTTGATAATATGCCTTTGAGAATTCCAATAGAAGCCCATGTTCTGCTGTGATCCTGGGCTTCTTTTGGAATTCTCCAGGGCATATTATCAAGCCCATTATCGCCGCTTTAGCGGCAGTTTTCTGCCGCTAAAGCGGCGATAATTTTAACAGTGTTCTTGATAATATGCCCCAATGTTTAAATAAATACGTGTCCAAAATATCGATCACAGACATATCGACAGCAAAAATATCGTTTTTTTATTATTATCGACAATGCTAAAATAGAGAAAATACACAAAATTAAACACAATATATATAAATAAACACATAAACATGCATTGCATATCAAATAAAATTAAACACATTTTTTTCAAAGTATTAAAACATAACTAAAAAATTAATTAATAAACACACCATAAACAACAATTATAAATATAAACTTACATCATATAAAATCACTTTTTAACATTTCATATATATTATAACACACAATACAATAAATCTAAACGTAAGGAGAAAAAAAAAATAACTGACTCTTAATTAGCGTTTTCCATATAAGGAAACCAACTTCCAAAACAATTAAAACATTCAAAAATTAACCAATAAAAAGCCACAATATTAAAACCAACCAATAAAATTCAACAAACAATTAAATAAACCCTATGTAAACCAACAAAGCTTACTCTTATATTACACCTCAAACCAAAAAGAACAAAGAAGGCGAAACTCTGCTGGATTGCTGCTAGAAGCAAGAACTTCATCAAACCTAAAACCTGTATCTATTTGCTGAAAGTAAGTAAATTAACATTTATAAAATAACAGTTAAACTAATATTGTAAAAATATTCACTTTCGTACTCAAATGACTAATTTATATATTTTTCCTATTTATATTCCCACTACAGATAAATCCAAATACAACAATAAAATAACAGAGAACACCCTAAAACCATCGACCTAATAAAGTAAGAATTGTTCAAAACGCATTTAAAAAACCTGTAAAACATCCATCCAAACCCAAAATCCATCCCAAACACCCAACCCACCCCATGTACAAAATTTATTAAATAAATATTAATGTCTTTTTAATTTTTTTTACAGGAAAACAAACCACTTTAAAAGCTTCAACAAAGAAAGAATTCAAGCCACCATTTATAAACATCTAAAGGCGAACTTTGTAAGTATATTCTGAAAACATTTATTTATGTAACATTAACAAATATAATATTATTTTTAATAATTTTTATATACATTTTCTATAGATTTTACCACATCACAATGACAGAAGGCGCACAATTTATAACATCTCAAAAAGGAAAAATGTTATTATGTTATATGGGGTATGTCTACACCCAGGAAAAACAAACTGTCCTAAAAGTCAATTGGAAATGTTCTAAGTATTACTCTAATAAATGTTATGGTCGTGCAACTACCAGAGAAACAACTGTAATGTATACAAGGGAACATAATCATCCTCCTAATATTACAGAAATTGAAGTTAGGAATGCAATTGATAACATTAAAGAGGCTAGCACAAGCTCACAATTACCAACCAGTGCAATTCTTAAAGAACTGCTGCCTAGGGTACCCAAAGAAGCAACTGGACAAATGCCGTCCATTGCTTCATGAAAAAGAACAATAGCTCGCACTAAAAAGGCTACAACCCCTACCACACCTACTCCTAAATCGCTTGAAGAGGTGATAATTCCCCCAGAACTAGCTATTACTTACAATGAGGAACCCTTTATTCTTTATGATAATAAAAGCAAAAAAAAAGAGAATAATTATGTTTGCTACTGCAAACAATTTAATAAAACTTCAACAAGCTCAAACATGGATGATGGATGGGACCTTCAAAATCTGTCCCAAACCATTCTTCCAACTATATACTATCCATGGCCTACATCACAATACTAACATTCCCTTTATTTACGCCTTGCTGCCCAATAAACAAAATTCAACATATATAGAAATCCTAAATAAAATAAAACAAGAGACAAATAATTATTTTCCTGAGAAAATAATTTTAGATTTTGAACAAGCTATGATAAACGCTATACTCAAAACATACCCACATACATCAATCCAAGGATGTTACTACCATTTCAATCAGTGTCTATGGAGACACTTACAAAAATCTACACTAAGGGGTTGATTATGATGGCAGGCGGATCGCCACCGCCCGGCCGGCGGTGGCGATCCGCCCGCCATCACAACCACATTTACCCCCGCCATATTACCATAGCGGGGGTACCGCGGCGGACGGAGAGTCTGTCCGCCGCTTTTCCGGCGGTCGGCAATCGTCACGATTGCCGGCTGGGCGGAACTCGGGCATAATATGGTGGCAGTGCCTGGAAGGCACCGCCATCCATATTATGATGCCTGGCGGTTCTGGCCTGTCCATGGCGGCGATGCCGCCATGGAAAGGCTGGCGGGAATTGATTTGGGGGCCTGTTGCGGGCCCCCGGGGGGGTGGGGGGCTGCACTTGGGGGGTACCTATGGTACCCCCCAACATTGCCATGCTCAAGGTGGCAGGCACCGCGTGGTGCCTGTCACGTTGTGCATGTCAATGCACAACATGCCTCTTCGGCATTGCGGCGGGTGCTGCTTACAGCAGCACCTGCCGCAATGTTAAAGATGAGGGATGCGACCGCCAGGGTGGCGGTCGCATCCTAATTGGTGGTGCGGGACCACCGCACCGCTGGCGGTCGGTCCCAGCACCGCTAGGGTGGCGGGCGGACTGAAGTCCGCCCGCCATCCTAATGGGGCCCTAAGTGTAGAGTATGCAACAAACACTGCATTTGCATACCAGATTAAAAAACTTATCGCATTAGCCTACGTGCCAGTAACTGATGTTGCTGAACATTACAACCTTTTGCTGGAAAGCCCTTTTTACCAACAACATGAGCAAAAATTAAGTCCCCTCCTAGACTACTTCGAAGACAACTGGGTGGGAAGACTTCATAGATCAGGCCATAGGAGACAACCCAAATTTCAAATTCCCTGGTGGAATGTCTATCTTACTACACTTAACCAAGAAGCCAAAACCAATAACGCTGTTGAAGGATGGCATAATGCCTTCCAATCAACAACAGGACGAAGCACACCTACACTACACAAACTAATAATCTCCTTACAAAAAGAACAGAGCTATCAGGAACTCAGAATAGAGCAATCTGTCACACAACTAAAACCTAAACTATCTAAACAAACTAAGCAAATGTACCAATACCTCAACAGCAAGTTAAACTATACCCTACTACAAGAGGTCTAGAAATCTTAGGAATGATAGCGAAAAAGCCTACTCTAAAATCTCCAAACAAAGTAAATGCATAATACTTATCATTTATTTTATAGCAACATAAACAAAACATTTTTATTTCCTCACAAAAATAATTACTTTGTCTAATATATTTTTATTAATAAATAATAATATATATAGACACATTAATTAAGTCTGCGAGAAAATAAAAAAACAACAATAAAATATAACATTATTTCCCTCCCACAATTTAAAATATTTTAAAAACTTACCATTTCCGTTGTTATAGACTCAAAATTCCACATCTTCTAAATTAATCCATGTAGTTGATAATTCAAAATCCATAAATAGTTTCCCCAAAAAAATGTAATAATACAACTGTACCAAAAATAAATCCTCCGTAGATAAATCCACAATCCGGAAACAATCAAAAAACCCAAAAATTAGTTTAAAAAAAGAAACGCTCCATGAAACCCGAAAAATTAAGAAAGTGTAAATAATTATTAGTTACTAAAACTAATATACACTTCCTTAATTAAAAACGCTATATTCCGGCACCCGCAACTTTTTTCCACTAAACCTACAAAACAAAAACACAAACATTCCCACCCACACAAAAGTACACATTATATACCTAATAACATTATTACCAACATTATAAACACAATAGTAACACATATACCAGTCTATGTTAACATTTAAACTAGGCCTCAATAACGTAAAACTAGATAAACAGTAGATACCTAACTAACGCATAAAAAACGTCATAACATCACAAACCTAACTCAGAAAACACTAAATACATTACAACTACCTTCAAAATATATTAAAAACATAGGGGTCTATTACGATGGCGAGCAGACAAAGTCCACCCGCTACCGCAACGGCAAAAGGGACCGCCCGCCATAGGTGCGGCGGTCCCGCCATCCAAATTAGGTGGGGCGGGCGCATCCCGCATTGTTCACATTGCGGCGGCGGTGCTGTAAGCAGCACCCGCAGCAATGTAAAAAATGCATGTTGTGCATTGGAATGCACAACGTGACAGGCACCGCGCGGTGCCTGCCACCTTGTGCATGCAAATGCAGGGGGGTACCATAGGTACCCCCCATGTGCACCCCCACCCCCCCAACATCCTGGGGGCCCGCAACGGGCCCCCCAAAGCAGACACCGTATGCCTTTTCATGGCGGCGTTGCCACCATGGAAAGGCTGATCACCGCCTACATCATGATATGGTTGGTGGTGTCTTGCAGACACCGCCACCATATTATGGCCCTTTTCCGCCCGGTCAACCAGTCGACCGGCGGAAAAGCGGCGGACGGTCTTTCCGTCCGCCGCGGACCCCCCAGCCATCCTAATATGGCGGGGGGTCACTGAAGCATGGATGGCGGGCGGATCGCCCCCGCCGGGCTGGCGGTGGCTACCGCCGGCCCGGCGGGGGCGATCCGCCCGCCATCGTAATAGGCCCCATAGTTAAAATAGCGAAAATTATTCTTATCTTGCTCGACGTGAAGCAGCTCCCAACCGCGAGCTTTTCCCCTTCCAAATGACCCAAAACAACAGCGAGCGGTTACAAAATACAAAGCCCAAAGAAATATGGCAGCTTTAAACATATAAAATAAAACCAATTTATTTTTTTAAATGTTATATTGACTTATAATTTTTTTTATTGTATTTAATTTAAATACTACAAATTGCAAATGATTTTTTTAAATGCATTATATTCTTTTTAAACATTGTAAAATTATAATAATAAATATTATAACACATATAGGGGCCGATTCCGATTCGGGCCGGAAATCTCTCCGACCGAGCCGGACCCGGAGAGATTTCCGACCGAATCGGACCCGTGCAGCCCGACCGAACGAGTACGATGCGCACGTATGCCATCGGACTCGAGTCGGTCGGACTCCATTGAAGTCAATGGGAGCCTGTCGTACAACGCGTACGCGGGCTCCCATTGACTCAATGGGTGCGATGCGGACAAGTGCGCCCCCTACAGCGTGTACGCGGCGAGCGATTTGCGCCGTACACGCACAGGTAGGGGGACCCATGGGTCCCCCTGTGTGCGACTCGCGCGGCTATGCGTACAGGGGGTCCGACACGGACCCCAAAGTACGGCTCCGACAGCTCTTTCGAGCCGGAGTGCGCGGCTCGGTCGGACTGCTCGCGGCGCGCATCGTACTTACCCGGCCGGGGAACGTCTCCATTGCGCGGTGTGAGTCGTGTCCGTGCGAGTCGGTCGGTGCGGTTCGAGCCGGGATCGAGTCGGTCGGAGCGGTCGGGACGCCCGGACGAGTCGGTCGGCGAATACGCATCGTACTCGCACGCCCGGACGCGCGTACGAATCGGTCGGGAAATAGGGCTCCGAATCGGACCCGGTTAAGCCGAATCCGATTCGGAGCCCTACCGGCCGAGATCGGAATCGGCCCCATAATATTTAATATTATAATTCCATAAAATCACAAGTTACAATAAACAATATATTAAAAATTGTACTCATTTTTTATGTAATAAGAAATGTATACTTTTTCAAAAATGTACAATATGAAAACTATGTAATAATTATTAATATTAATATATAATATATTAATATTCATAATTAAAATGTACAATATTTTTGTATATCAATGAAACTATGTTTATTTTTCTCAACTGTATTAAAAAATGTTTAAACTTTCATTGTATTGAAATGTTACCAATATATGTAACAAACTTAAAAATGTTAATAATACAAAACAATGATTAACAATTGTTTAAAAAGTATATTATTATTCCAAATGTATCCAAATATTTTTAAAAATACAATATCTAATATTACCCAATTATATACAAATATGTAAATAAATTTATTATTGTAATACAATAAAATTGTTTCATTATTGCACAAAAAACTACAAATAAACAAACAGTTTTATTGTTTCTCAAATAAATATTATTTCTTATATTTATATATTTTTTTATATGTAATACAACCTTGTCTTTACATTTACATACTACATATTTAAAAAAAAATGTTAAAGAAATAAAAATGTATTGTCTACCATCTCATGTGTATTAAATTCAATGTTTCATAATAAATATATTCATATTCATTATACAGTATTAAATTATATGTTATAATAAAATATATATACAAAATGTATTATCTTCCTACACAACTATATTTTATTTAAATGTTTATTCTACTTTAAACTGTTTTAATATTGTTATAAATTTTCTTAAGTAAACTTTTTGCTAAATTACTTTTCCAACTTCACTTTACATAAATACAATATAGATGCTAAACACTAAACTTAATTAACGTACTATTCCCACTCCAGTCAGTATTAAATTAGAGTAGGTGCTGGACACTAAACTTAATTTATTTACTATTCCCACTCCAGTCAGTATTAAATTGGGGTAGGTGCTGGACACTAAACTTAATTAATTTACTATTCCCACTCCAGTCTGTATTAAATTAGGGTAGGTGCTGGACACTAAACTTTAAAAAAAGTACTATTCCTAACTACAGTCAGTATTAAATTGAGGTAGTTGCTGGACACTAACCTTAATTAATTCACTATTCCCACTCCAGTCAATATTAAATTGGTGTAGGTGCTGGACATTAAACTTAATTAATTTACTATTCCCACTCCAATCAGTATTAAATTAGGGTAGGTTCTGGACACTAAACTTAATTAATTTACTATTCCCACTCCAGTAAATATTAAATTTGGGTAGGTGCTGGACACTAAACATAATTAATTTACTATTCCCACTCCAGTCAGTATTAAATTGGGGTAGGTGCTGGACACTAAACTTAATTAATTTACTATTCCCACTCCAGTCAATATTAAATTAGGGTAGGTGCTGGACACTAAACTTAATTAATTTACTATTCCCACTCCAGTCAATATAAAATTAGGGTAGGTGCTGGACACTAAACTTAATTAATTTCCTATTCCCACTCCAGTCAGTATTAAATTGGGGTAGGTGCTGGACACTAAACTTAATTAATTTACTATTCGCACTGCAGTCAATATTAAATTAGGGTAGGTGCTGGACACTAAACTTAATTAATTTACTATTCCCACTCCAGTCTGTATCAAATTAGGGTAGGTGCTGGACACTAAACTTAATTAATTTACTATTCCCACTCCAGTCAGTATTAAATTGGGGTAGGTGCTGGACACTAAACTTAGTTAATTTACTATTCGCACTCCAGTCAGTATTAAATTGGGGTAGGTGCTGGACACTAAACTTAATTAATTTACTATTCCCACTCAGGCTGTATTAAATTAGGGTAGGTGCTGGACACTAAACTTAATTAATTTACTATTCCCACTCCAGTCAGTATTAAATTAGAGTAGCTGCTGGACACTAAAGTTAATTAATTTACTATTCCCACTCCAGTCAGTATTAAATTAGGGTAGGTGTTGGACACTAAAGTTAATTAATTTACTATTCCCACTCCAAACACTATTAAATTATGAAACATGCTGGAGAGTAAACATATGTTAGATTATAATTTTTATTTTAAAAACACTCACCTTATTTAACAACTAGAAAATGTACATCCCAATACTAACTAATATTTTATAAAAATTAATTCTTATATTTTCAATAATTGTTTTCACAATTTATATTTTTTTAAATTTAATTTACATTATTTTTAAACACTCCCCACCATTATCCCCTATAAACACAAAACTACTCTCAAAATAAAACTAATCTAAAATTCGAAATTAAATTTTAATGTAGAAATTTATTTTTTAAAACTATTATTTTAAATTTTTACAAAAATAAAAATAAATTTTTTTAAAACACTCCCCACCCTTATCCCCTATTAACCCAACATCCCGCTCCTAAAAATATATTTCAAAATTCGTAATTTAAATTTAAAATTTAAATTTATAATTTAACAATTTTTATTATATTTTTAAACATTATTTTAATACACTCCCCACCCTTATCCCCTATAAACCCAACATCCTGCTCCTAAAAAATATGATACCAATTTTTCTTTTTTTACTTCATTTAAATAATATACTACTACAAACTCTAAAAAAACACAAATATAATACTTTAACGATATTTTTACATAACGATATTTTTACACTCGATATAACATACTTCGATATTTTTGACAATACTTAAAAACGATATTTTTAACATCGATATACAGAACATCGATATTTAATACAATCGATATATTAAACTCGATATTTCTGTATATCGATATTTAAAACTCGATATTTAGACTACTTACCTGTCTTAATGAGTCACACTGTGATAGGTTACCAGAGGCAAATCACTGCTTTGGGTAACTTAATTACAGAAACCTATAATCAATCAAAAATAGTTTAAACATTTTCCTATCGCACAAAGAAAATGGACTGCTGGCACATAGAGGGTAATAGGATTTTAAAGACATACAATTACATTGGAGTTACTTTAGATAGTAACTTTAACTTAAAGGAGAAGAGCGTAAAGCTTGATTTTTACATTCAGTTCCCAGCATAACAAACAAAATAACCCATCACTAGAACCCATTCTAAGTGTAACTAATAGCAAATTTCTACCTTTGTTAATATATGGCTCTAAAACCCTGCCTGGCAATGACGCCAAACTATTAGATATGCTGCGTGGTAACTTATATAGAACATTGTTTCGCCTGCAGAAAACACTACACAAGCCCAGATATACGTGGAATTTGGCCTCCCAACACTGGAGCTCGCAATAAAAAAGGAGCAAATATTGCATTATACAGAAAACTGAAATAGCACGCTAAACAGTCTCCGTTGGACGGAAATACAATGGGGCCGATTCCGATTCGGGCCGGAAATCTCTCCGACCGAGCCGGACCCGGAGAGATTTCCGACCGAATCGGACCCGTGCAGTCCGACCGAACGAGTCCGATGCATTCGTATGCCACCGGACACGAGTCGGTCGGACTCCCATTGAACTCAATGGGAGCCGGTCGTACAACGCGTACGCGGGCTCCCATTGCCTCAATGGGTGCGAGGCGGACAAGGGCGCCCCTACAGCGAGTACGCCGCGAGCGCTCACGGGCGTACACGCACAGGTAGGGGGACCCATGGGTCCCCCTGTGTGCGACTCACGCAGGTACGCAGTACAGGGGGTCCGACACGGACCCCCAAAGTACGGCTCCGACAGCGAGTTCGAGTCGGACGGCGCGAGTCGGTCGGAGCGGTCGAGGTGCGCATCGTACTTACCCGGCCGGAAAACGTCTCCATTGCGCGGTGCGAATCGGGTCCGAGCGAGTCGGTCGGAGCGGTACGATCCGGGTACGAGTCGGTCGGAGCGGTCGGGTCGCCCGGACGAGTCGGTCGGCGAATTCGCATCGTACTCGCTCGGCCGGACCCGCGTACGATTCGGTCGGGAAAAAGGGCTCCGAATCGGATCCGGTAAAGCCGAATCCTATTCGGAGCCCTACCGGCCGAGATCGGAATCGGCCCCAATGTGCTAAAGCTGAAAACTATTGGGGAAATTACCTAAGATCGGTCTTGCAATATTTGCGACTTCAGGGAAGTTGGGAGGCTGCCATGACCAATGCCATCTTCAAAAGAAATAGTGAATAAATCTGTCAAATTGCTTTCATTGTCCCAAGACAACATCTTCTTGAGGAAAGGAGTCATGCCTGGTCAGGGATTGAGACGTATAACACCTTAACACCACAAAAACACTTGTGTTTATTTTTTATTATATTTAAGGTTGGCACTGATAGCATACAGACTGAGGGGCCGATTCCGATTCAGGCCGGAAATCTCCCCGACCGAGCCGGACCCGGAGAGATTTCCGACCGAATCGGACCCTAGCAGTCCGACCGAACGAGTACGATGCGTTCGCATGCAATCGGACTCGATTCGGTCGGACTCCCATTGAAGTCAATGGGAGCCGGTCGTACAACGCGTACGCGGGCTCCCATTGACTCAATGGGTGCAAGGCGAACAAGGGCACCCCCTACAGCGGGTACGCGTCGAAGTGACTCGTGCCGTACAAGCACAGGTAGGGGGGACCCAAGGGTCCCCCCTGTGTGCGACTCGTGCGGCTACGCGTACAGGGGGGTCCGACACGGACCCCCAAAGTGCGGCTCCGACTGCTCTTTGGAGCCGGACTGCGTGAGTCGGTCGGACTGCTCGAGGCGCGCATCGTACTTACCTGGCCGGGGAACGTCTCCATTGCGCGGTGCGAGTCGTGTCCGTGCGAGTCGGTCGGTGCGGTTGGGTCCCGCGAACGATTCGGTCGGCGATTTCGGGTGCGCTCGCATCGTACTCGCTCGTCCGAATCGGTCGGGAAAGAGGGCTCCGAATCGGATCCGGTTAAGCCGAATCCGATTCGGAGCCCTACCGCCCGAGATCGGAATCGGCCCCTGTGTATTTTTCCCAAGAAGTACTTCATACAGAAATGGCAGAATGCATTGACTACTGCAACTGTAGACTTTGTGGCTACAGGACTGAGACAATTATGCAAACCCTTTGTACCTGCCCCTTGTTGACTGATGTGAGAAAGCATTATTTGGGATGGATGGTAGTCCACCACAGATAATAGGCGCAATTCTTGGTGGATCCAGTAAAGGTTTCAGTAATTTAAAGGTAGCTATGGCACAGAGCAGACAAGCTTAACTTTTGAAAATGTGTAAAGGATTTAGAAGTAACAAAACAGTAAAGAACAGGCGCGGTCGGTGGTAGGAGTGCCGGTCGGGCGGTGACGTGGGGCGGGGAGGGGCAGGGTGGGGGGTAGTAAACTACGGATTAAGGCCTAATACAGGTAAGTAAACATTTAAATAAATAAAACGAATTTCGTTGCGCGCACTGCATCGCATTTGGCGATGCAGCGCTCACAACGAAATTCGTTTTATTTATTTAAATGTTTACTTACCTGTATTAGGCCTTAATCCGTAGTTTACTACCCCCACCCTGCCCTCCCCCACCCCACGTCACCGCCCGACCGGCACTCCTACCACCGACCGCGCCTGGTAAAGAAGTGAAAAACACAATAGGATAAAAACCACACACCAATTTATAAGAATGGAGAATATATTAATGAATAAAATAATACCAAAATGACAAAAATCCAATTAGGGAAACCAAAGATATGAAATTTTAAAGATATGATTTAAACTAGTGTTAGACCTGGCATCAATGGCGTGGGTTTCCCCTGCATTTTTGCCTTTGCCTCCTGTGTTTTTGCTGTGTGTTGGACTTCGTTTTGCTGGTCTAGATGCTTTGGGCACTTTGCCACTGCTGTTCAGTGCCAAAGTGCAAGTGCTCCCTTTGTCAATTGTTGTTATGGATTGATGTTTCCATGATTGGTTTATTTGGTTTACTTTTAAGTCCCTAGTACAGTGCACTGTGTGTGCCCAGGGCCTGTTAACCAAATGCTGCTAGTAGACTTACAGCACTGATTGTGCCACCTACACAAGCAGCCTTGCAACAAGGTCTCAGGCATGCCATTGCGGTGCCTGTGCGCAGTCTAGTACTGCCATGCTGACCTGGCAAGTGCACCCACTTGCCAGGCCCTCACCTTCCCTTTTCTTACATGTGAGTCACCCCTAAGGTAGGCCCAAGGTACCCGTGTGGGCAGGGTGCAGTGTATGTGAAAGGTAGGACATGCCCTGATGTGTGTGGCATGTCCTGATAGTGAAATACTGCCAATCTCGTTTTTCCCTATTGTAAGGCTACCTGTCCCGTAGGATAGAATGGGGAGTTTGCTCATAACATCTTATGAGTATTACTGCCCATGGGAACAAGATAGGAAAATAAAGTTTGATATGCCTGAACTCAGAATGTTAAGATGCATCTTTTAGTGAGGGTGATTTTTACATTCTGGGTTTGAAAATACCACTTTTAGAAAGTAGGTGTTTTCTTGCCTAACCATCCAGTGTGCCTCTGCTAGGTTGCGTATTGACTGTCTGCCTTTGAAATGACAGGGGCTGGGGATGTGCATTCTATTCAGACAGCCACTTGGGGGGGGTTGAGGTGTGTCCTGCCTTTCCAGGGTGAGTTAGGCCTGGGCTGAAGAGACAGGGGCTGCATTCAGAGTAGGGAGAGGAGATTTCTTTCACACCTGAATGGGCCTGATCTGCTAAGGACAATGCTGTATCCACCTCCTGCCAGGAAGCTGCACCGGAGAGGACAGAACTGGTTCTGGCTGGGCAAAGACACTCTCTGCCTTCGGAGAACAAAGGGCTTTGTATTATAAAAAGAGGGACCCAGACTCCAGACTTTTAGATCACTTCTGGGAAATCAAGTAGAACCTTTGCCAAGGAGAAGAGCTGGAGAAACTAAGGAGGAATGCTGCCCCTGTGCTGTTTGCTGTCTGGGGTTGGCCTGCAGTTGCTACTTTCTGCCAAGGAAAGGAGAAGGACTTTGCTGCTTGCTGTGTCCCCTGCTTGAGGGAGATCTCCAGGGGCTTGAAATTGAGCTTGCGTCCTGTTCTGTAGTCTCAGGGACACAAAGACTTCACCCCCAGTCCACCCATGAACTCCTTTGCTTGGAGTTCTGACGTTCTGAGAGGTACCTGCCAGTGTTATTGACCTCTGGAGGTTGTTTTGGGACTGGAAACTGCAAGAACGGTGAAAATGGACACATCGCCTGTTTCTGACGCATCGCAGCAGTGCGAGAATAATTTTCCGACGCATCGGTGCCGCACAAAAAATGCTTGCGGCTGAAGTGTCTGCTGTGCGACGAATCCTGTGCACCGATCTCTGACGTCCGAGATCACCATACCGATTCTGACACGGGCCCTGTTGGAGAATCTCATCCTACCGGATTGTCACGCATCGCATCAAAGCGACAAGCCTGTCGCATCATTGGGGGATGCAGTAAGAAACTGACGCATCACCTCCCCACGCAGTAAGAAACTGACGCATCATCTCCTCTCTGGTAAGGAACCGACGCATCACCTCCCCTGCGCAGCATTAAGGAACCAACGCATCATCTCCCCCGGAGGTGAGGAACCGACGCATCACCTTCCCTGAGTGTAAGGAACCAAAACATCACCTTCTCGGTGACCCTTTTTGCTTGCCTTTTCGACGCATCCAAGGTACTTTGTGTAAAAGTATTGCAACCAACATTTTCTTGGAACAGAACTGTTTCTACCTTTTAAGAATCGTATTTTTAGCACTGTATTGTGGATTTTTGTCGTTTTGGTCTTGTTTTGGTTTAGATATAGATTACTTATTTTTCTAAACTGGTGTGGTGTCCATTTGTAGTGTTTTCACTGTATTACTGTATGTGTTCACAAATGCTTCACACACTGCCTCTGAGATAAGCCTGTCTGCTCGTGCCAAGCTACCAAGGGGGTGAGCAGGGGTTATTTTAGAAATGTATCACCTTTACCCTGACTAGGAAGAAGGGTCCCTACTTAGACAAAGGTGCAAACCCTTTCCAACTAGAGACCCCCATTTCTAACAAATAGCATCAAAAAGCGACAACCAAGGGCAAGTGATAATGCTTGACCGAGACAAAGGTAAAATTTAAGACCAACCGCGAAGGAGTGTGGATCAGATAGAATGACCAGGTTGGTCTCGGTCAAAGAGTTACCTTTAGACTTAGAAACTTTTACTGAGAAAAAGTTGTCGTTGACAAGTTGTTGTCTGGGCAAGCTGGATCCGCGGCATGGCTCGACACTAGTGGGTTGCTGAAGCACGGGGTCCCGGTGCAGTCGTCGAAGAAGGAGGAAACACTCCAAGTAGGTGAAGTCCATAGTGTGTGCCCAGGAAGGCTGCTCAGCATCAATTCTTGTGAAGCCCACTACGTTAAGATTTAAAGACCTTTCTGGAAGTCAGATTTCCTTCAGCAGGGCAAACCAGCAAGCTGAGGCCGAACGGCAATTCAATGTCAACTGCTGCAGCTTTGATGGCGACATGATCTCCGTCGTCTCTCTATTTCTAATCCTAGCTTTTGCAGTTTGGGCAGGAGGAGTACAGGAGTTGGTAGAGTGTGTTTCCTCCATAATTCATATTACACGGGTCTTTCAGTACATACATGGCAAACGTGCTCTTGCATATCTTGCATAAATGTTCTTCCAGTTTTCCAGTTGTATATTTTATACCATTACTTCATATAGATGTATATTCATGCAGTGCTTACAGGCCTTGCACATGTGGCAGTTACAAAACCCATTTTTATTTTCGTTCAGCATTGTTGCTGTATTTGTTGCATGAAATTAACTCTTAGGCAGTATCATGGATAGTGATGGAGCTTTCCTAAATGTCTTCAGAGAGCGATCACCTATAGCATGTTGATTTTTTCCAGCTTACGGTTGTTTCCTTTAAAAAAAATATTTGCATGCTTCTCAGCCTACCTCATGGTTTATACATGTACATAGGGAGGTAACATCCATTGTTACCATGTAATAATTTAGGGGCCTATTACGATGGCGGGTGGACTTTGTCCGCCCGCCACCGTAACGGTAAACGGAACCGGCCGCCAGAGGTGCGGCGGTCCCGCTAGGCCAATTAGGATGTGCCCGCCACCCTGGCGGGTGCATTCTTGCCATTAACATTGCACCCGCCGCAATGTTAAAGGTGCATGTAGTGCATTGCAATGCACAACGTGACAGGCACTGCGCGGTGCCTGCCACCTTGTGTATGACAATGAAGGGGTACCCCCCAGTGCAGCCACCCACCCCCTACCCTCCCGGGGGCCCCCAACGGGCCCCCGAAGCCAATCTCCGCATGCCTTTCCATGGCGGAGTCTCCACCATGGAAATGCATGCACACCGCACGCATCATAATATGGATGGCGGTGCCTGCAAGGCACCGTCACCATATTGTGTGCCTTTTCCGCCCGGCCGGAAATCCGACCGGCGGAAAAGCGTCAGACGGTCTTTCCGTCCGCCGCGGTGCCCCTCGCCATACTAATATGGCGGGGGTGACACAGGGAATTTGGCAGGCGGATCACCACCGCCGGCCCGGCGGTAGCGATCCGCCCGTTATCCTAATGGGCCCCTTAGTTCCAAGGAATAGTTAGTAGGTGACAAAGGAAATCCATAGTGTCTCGTAAATATGAGCTCAATCGTTCCACTTTTGGTGCCAAAAATATATCTTATATTTTGATTTTCTTTCAGATAAAGACCCCATATTGGAGACTATCAGTCTGCCAAGGGAATTCTTTGCATTTATTTTTTTTTATATGCAATTTGGGCAAAAAGTAGATAGTAGGCATAATAGGATTTTCCACCATTAAAAAACAGACTTCTTTTTCACTAACGATGCCTATTTCTGTTCAGCTCATGAGTTTTTCTTCTTAGTTTTCTTTAACCTGTCCAATTGGGTTTTCTTTAACCTTCTTGTAGCATGTTGTATCACTTAATTGCTTATATGCCTCATGCATGTATTGTTCTTTAGAGAGGGTAGCCATATTCCCAATTTTATCAGTTGGTTTTATCATTATACTGTGATCATTTTTTATTTGGTCCAATGCCTTTGTTTCGTCCTGGCTAAAGTTATTTGGTTTCCTAATATTTACTTCTTTCATGTCATCGATATCTTTCATTACACACTGAGAGAACAGATGCACTTTATTCCCAGATGGAAGGGCCAGACAAAATGATGATTTTTCTCTCAGGTTATATCATCCTGCTGTCACTTGGTCTATGTTTATTTCTTGGAGTAGATTCACTTTTGTCTGTGTCTTCTTCATGTTCGTCATTTTCCATATATCCAGAATAGTTAGTAACCAAATTAGTGAGCCCTCGTCTTGTGTAGACAGATAATATTTTTGACTAGTCTGATTTACATTCCAAATCAATTGTTTCTCATCTTTTTTTTGCAGAGTATTTTAATAACTTAAATTTGCAAGTAAATTTGTACATATCAATTTTGCTTTCAACCAAGTTAAAACATAGCTCAGAGCAGAAATTCAATCCTTTCTTAAGCACTTTCTTTGAGGTTGCCTTTTGACAGATGTATTATGGCGATTTCTAATTCCTCTTGTTGTGGTTCATTTGTTTACCATCTGAGTTATTCTCCCCGTTCTCTTTTTTACTTCCTTTGCCTTGTTTTCCTTTTTGGCATTTTCCTCTTGTTTGTGTTTGGCCTCCTCCTTGTTGGGTTTCTTATCATAGTACATGAGGTACATTTCTTCTAAAAAGTGAATTTATGGCCTTTTATGCTTTTTCTAGTTTATGTTTCCTCTTCATCTGAGTCACTTTCAGAACTCTTGTACTTTTACTAATTTCATTTATCCTGTAGAAGGCTACTCCTTTCCATAATGGCTCATATCTATTTAACGCGTGAATTTCCTTTTCTTAATTTAACTGATTCTGCATGCTTTTTCAGACGGTCTTCACTTTAATCAATAGCTCTGTTACCTCATCTCGTTTGTTCATATGTTTTATTTCTTTTCTTAGTTCCAAAATTTCTTTTTACATGTTTTCCTGTTTAAGTTTGTCATATTTTATAAATATTTTAATTTTCCAAATGGAGCAGACCATATTGACTTCTCCCCATTTTTGGGGCATTTTGGAGCTCGAATCACGATGGTTTGCCATTAAAAACAATTCTCTGCTCTTTTGAGACTTGATTTACTTCAACGAGGTGCTCTTCCACAGCTTATTAATCTTCCTCTTTTCAAGATGTTTTTGTTTGCCAAATCATCATCATTTTCGATTTTGTAACTCTCATCATAAAATAAGGTCATAGCCTGTGACCTTTCCACTTTTTTGACATCCATGTTACTGCTTAGGTTTAATTTCACTTTGCTCACTCCCCTGTTTATTTATTTATTTATAACATGACTCGTGAGGGTATCAGACCGCTTTACAAGTGATACGAAATAAGTCACAGTAGGAAACACGAGAACGGCCACATACATTAGAGAGCAACAAACTGTGTAAAGTAGTAAATTGAGGAAGCATCCTCCATAGGATAATTCAATAGGTAAAATATACATGATTCAGCAGACAAATAATGGATATGAGAGAAGATCAAGAGTCAAAATAGTGCATCTAGCAGAGAAATTTGATCATAAGTAGAGATTTCACTGCTTTTTTGAAGGATGCAGTCGAAGGGACCAGTCCGATTTCCGGAGGCAAGGAGTTCAAAAATTTCAGGAAAATACCCAATTGAATATCTGTGGTTTTAGCAAAAGGGTGCTGTTGCTTCTAGAGGATCTGCATCTGCCCGATAATTCTAATTTTTGTGCCAAGTTTCTTGGTGTGTTTTAGTGTAAGGCTTTGTGAGTATTGCAACCAATTTTTAGGTGGATGAGCATCAGGACCCCAGCAATGACGAAGATGATGCAAGACACGACGCAGTTCTTGCCCTTAGCATTCTCTTCCTCTACGCAGTTTGTGCACTTGACACCAATGATGCTGATAAGCAGGGCTAGTATGGCGACGAGAATGGCAATGACGGTGAGAGCACGTGCTGCCTCTAGGTCCAGGGGCAAGGCCAGCATAGAGTTGTAGATCTTGCACTGCATCTGGCCGGTGCTGTGCATGATGCAGTTCATCCACAGGCCCTCCCAGATGATCTGAGCCACCACAATGATGTGGCCGATGAAGGTCGTGACCTTCCACATGGGCAGAGCGCAGGTGACAAGAGTACCGATCCAGCTAATAAGAGCCACGGCCATGCGAGGATCTGGAGCCCAGTGGAAGCCATCTTGTTTTGCAGTAGATTGTGTATTAAACCTGCACCAGGTTCCACCAGGAGCCTCCTACTGCAGCTCAGCCCGAGTTCACACTATGGGCATCATTACGATGGCGGGCGGAGAAAGTCCGCCCGCCACCGCAGCGGAATGCGGGACCGTCCGCAAGGGGTGCGGTGGTCCCGCACATGATATTAGGATGCCACCGCGGCGGTGGCATGCCCTATTCACAGCATTGTGGTGGGCGGTGCTCACCGCAACGCCCGCCACAATGCTGTGAATGCACGTTGTGCATTTGCATGCACAACGTGACAGGCACCGTGCGGTGCCTGCCACCTTGTGCATACAAATGCAGGGGGTACCACAGGTACCCCCATGTGCACCCCCACCCCTCAACACCGTGGGGGCCCGCAACGGGCCCCCAAATGCAAAGACCGTATGCCTTTCCATGGCGGCATGGAAAGGCTGCCCTCCGCAGTCATCATAATATGGATGGCGGTGTCTTGGAGACACCGCCACCATATTATCCTTGTTTTCCACCCGGTCGACGAGTCGACCGGCGGAAAAGCGGCGGACGGTCTTTCCGTCCGCCGCGGACCCCCCAGCCATCGTAATATGGCGGGGGGTCTTTGCTGTGTGGATGGCGGGCGGATGGGCCCCTATGTTTTATAACAGTCATTGATTAGTTTATACGAATAGTCAGGTCTGAAGTGCAACTGATACTGATAATACTCAACAAATGGTTCAGTTGGAGTAACTAAATCTACATATACAGGGAAATTAATTGATTCATGCACACAATCAAAAGATAAGAAAAATGTATGAAAAAATAGCAATATATGATTTGATAAAACTCATTCAATATTACACATCAATGTAAAATCAAAGAGAAAGGTGCTCCATGGTGAGTGCAAAAATTGCTCATGCAGTGCATCAGCAGGTGTATGATACAAAAAGGAAAAAGAAGAATTATATATGCAAATGTTGATACAATATTTAAGCAATAATGTAGCACTACTTTGGCAACAAAACCTGGTCTAAAATAAAATTCATTAGAGTCTCTACATTTGGAACTTTATACTGCATATATCACATCCCTAGTTCCAACCAAATGCCCATAAGGATCCAGGATTCTGTCAATGTTTCGACCACCAGGAGGTGGTGTCAGTAATGCATCAAAGAGGGGTCTTCATCAGGAAGAATAAAAGGAATGCTTCAGTCATCATAATGAAAGCAGCAAAGATATGTGTGGCGAATGGCTTCCTTTTGCCATTAAATAGCAAGAATTATTCCTAAAAAACCTGGTGTCATTAACATCCAGGGAAGCTCAATGGGGATGCGCAAGATGGAGTAAGGTTGCAGAAGCCGCCCGCATGAAGCCGTTTTTAATGTAGATGTGACTTTCAAGAAGAAATAACTAATTTGCTTCCACATCTCCGTGGAGCTTCCCTGGATCTTAATGACACCAGATTTTTTGGGGAATAATTCTTACAAAATATATTCATGAGAACTGCGGATGCCTGAAAGTAACAGGACACTGGTATGCCTATTGCAGGGCATAGGAACCCAAGGGAATTAGAGTGAATGGTATCAATAGACTACAGACTGCAGTAGAAATCTTTGTGCTCCACAACCTGAAAACCGATGAGGTAAATTCTTGGGAAAGTTAGAACCAGTTAGCATGTGTGGAATAACATAACTCAGTCTTTTATTAACTCCCATTCATGGTGCAAGTAATTTTAAAATCCAATTTGGTTAAGTGAGTAACGTACTCACTTTTTAAATCACTCACAGTGCTAAGGTGTGTGTTGTAAAGTGCTGCCGAATAGTGAAAAGAGCCCCCCGTTGGGCAAAATAGGAGTAGACTACAACCCTACAAAGGGGCATATTCACAAGGAGCTATCGCCGAATTAACGGCACTTTATCGCAGCCAAAGTCGTGATAAATTTACCTCCCCATTCACAAGCCGGTGTTAACAGCCCACAGCACCAGTTTACCCACGATAGCAGCCGCAAAAAACATCGCCACAGAGGACCCCCGCAAATATCGCTAATGAGATGCAGAGTAGGCGTTCCCGTGCCAAATGGCGCGACAACATCACACCTCAACATTCACAACGACTAGCCACATCGGCGATAAAAACACAGAACCGGCAAAAAGCAGCGTTAGCACCAGGAAATCTACACCTGCCGTCACCTGGTGTAAAGTCCAACCACAGCCTGCACCACAAAAGGGAGCACAGCCCAGAGCCACACATGAAGGACAACAGATGCCCACAAGCAACTGAACATGCAGCACGGACACCCAAGAGGGCCACAACACCCACCGACACCACACCCAGGCCCGCAACACCCCCCCCCCCGGGACCACCCACAACCCCGGACTAAGAAACTGCACACCAACACCACGAATCCCAAAACAAACATTTTGCCTGATGTCGCACAAGCAGGAAAATAAACATACATGCGTGGCCAGAAAATGGAGAATCAGTCGTACAGCAATGCAATCACCAACACAAAACACCATACAAACAAAAGCAGAAACAACCCTTAGGATGAGTCCTAGCGGCTCCTCACTGGAAAATCCGTAGCACACAGCCTGGAAGACCAAATCCAAGAGAAGAAGGTGTGCCATGCGCCCAACAAAGGAAAGAGAGGGAGAGAGCGAGGGAGAGAGACAGAGTGAGATAGCACAAGCAGCGCAAGCCCGCTCGGGCACCTGGCTCCACATGCCAACATGTGTGTGTGCATCGCCATCCATACACCATGAGCCCAAGGCTGTGTCCCAATCTCAGCGCCAAAGCCACATCACCTTCCGAAAATACAAGTAGTAGTCAGACAAACATCAGGGATGAAAGCACCATTGTCCCAATGCAGAAGGCAGGAGGACACCTGCACCTCTGACCTTGGTCCAGAACGCGCCTGGAACACCCTGATAGAGATGCAATGGCAGATGGGGACATCTCCCACACCACGCATTACGCAAATGAACCATCCGACTTATCCACAGCCCACACACAGAAGCCCCTGCCTGTGGTACCCCCGCATGGGATGCCCTTGACACTCACGGAAACAGCAACCCATTACCCACAATGTTGCACACACATTCGAATCATTGCTCAGAGCTGTGGCATATCCTCCACACAACTGCCGCAGTTCAGAAGAGTGCCGGTTCACGAGACACACCAACGCAATGGCAGGCCATACCGGGCACATGCACACCCCCATCACATGGAACAGTACCGTGCACGTATGCTGCATTTACTGGGCGCACTGCCACTGGCAGTGCTGCGGATCAGTTACAGGCTCAGCTTCCGCATTGCCCACGTCACCTGCGTCCAGCCCTGGTTCCACTGCCGAACATGCACATTCGAGTGTGCCATGGATGTCTGCCTATCCAACACAACTGTTGATGAATTGGACTATGACTTGTGTCTGCGCCCCCTGTTGGATCACGAACAGGAGTATAACCGAGACAGCCGTGCATGGGATGCCTTGACATACTGCGTATGTATTGGTAGTTGTGCATGGGAGATTGCACAATTTCTCGTGTGCAGTGACCACATCGATGAGCTCCCCTATTGGGCCGTGTTGCGGATCGGTGAGACGGCGTGGGCTGAGCACACCTGCCCGGACCACCTAATGGATTGGCTCACCCTGGTGTTCCTTGAACACGACAACGACGTACTATTGGAACACATTGCACATGAAGCTGCACGGGCATTCATGGACGAGTAACTACGTTCCTGCAGCCACATCCGATTGCCACCCACAGCACATGGCCCAACAACTTGTTGCATCATGGGGATTGCTCACATATCCCACCACAACAGAGGACACGTCTGCCTTCGGTCGGGCTCTGGATGCATGTGCGTGGAATAACGCGTGTGTACACACACCTGTGCAAGGTGACGCAGGTCCATGGTCGAAGCAACACAGCGTCGTTTGGCAACGTTGCCAATTCGGACACACTGCTGGGGGAGAGCACACACATGGCAATGTAGCATGACATGTGAACCTGTCGGACCCTCACACCTGATCACTGTCAGCAGAGCAGACAATCGGCACACTCCGGAGGCAGAGCACCATGCAGATCCCATGTGCAGTGAGTCGTGCCCCGTCACACGGGGCAATGGGCAGACGCCAAACAACACATGACTCATCCAGCAAGGCAAGGTGGGCTGTGAACGTTGCCATCCGTGATGAATGTTGTCCGTTTCAGCCCCAACATTTACTGAACCTCGACATGTACCCATGCTGCGGGTAAGTGTCTTAAGCATGTCCCTGCCTGTTGTGGCCGTTGCCTTGTCTGTACTGACACGCACATGCCAATAAAGTCTATGCCACTCCACTGGTGTCTAACTGTGAGGTGTGTTGTTTAGATTGTCCACTCGTGTGCCACAATGAGCATCGTCCCAACACAGGGAGGAACTGACTGACGCATGAGCAATGGGGGTGTGTCCCTTTGGCAAGCTCCACCTCTGTGAGCCAGACATTGTTTTTGGATAGGTGCTGGACGACATGTGCACTTACATGACTTCAGCTATGTGTGTATGGTGTCCAACCTCTGACCATGTGGAGCAATGTCATATATCACAACAGAATGTGTCCACACAGATGTGTGTAAGTAGGTATGCGACGTGAAGTTCTGTTGTCACACATGGTGTAGGACACCACTCCTGGCCTGCCACTGGTTTGGTCACTCCTACACACAGCCCTATTCAACACATGGACGTGTGCCTACGTTGGGGGGTTGGGAGATTGTTGTTCATGTGCAATGGGGACACAGCTAGTACTCACCTTCACAGTCATCCAATTGGCCATGTGTCTCAGGGATAGACATGCGCATAGATGTCAGTTACCAGGGTGTACCTTCATTGTGCAATCATTGTCCCTACATCCAGCCATACTTCCATACGTGAGTGAACATAGTGATGACACATCTGTGTGATTTAGAATGTTTTATTCACATTCAGGTGATTGACGGAGCTGGAGCTGTACAAGGCCATCCAAGCCCACATCACATGGAAGCCCAGTGGTGGGCCAACCAGAGTCCTTTGGGGATTGCACAGTGATTAGGAGAAGGGAGAGTGCAGTCCGCAGCAGGATTCCTGTGTAATTGGCCAGTGGTGAAGAAATGGCAGTCCGTGTCGGGGTCCGGGTGAATGTCGCAGAGTGTTCCGGAGGTCAGTAGGAGGTATTTCCCAGGGCATGATGCATAGGTCATAACCAGGCAGGGACAGGCCATATGGCGGTGATGGATGCTACTGCCTCCTTCCTCACACAGTAGTTCCCATCCCCTTCTCACTCCCCTAATACGGGTTCTGTGTCCGGTGTGTGTGGCGGGGTGATGGCTGCATCGCTGTGTGCCCCTGACACATCAGACTGCGTAGGTGATGGGGCAGCATCACAGTGTGCCACAGACACATCAGGGGTCGGAGCTGTGTGTGTCGATGTTCCCGCTGCAGTCATCTGGGAACGGCTCAGTGGCAGCAATGGCAAGATGAAGTACTGCAGGGCATTGAAGTTCCCAGCCACTACTCGCTGGTGTCCAGCCGTGGCAGACATACTTCCAGCCTGCATCTGCTCCATGGTCTCCATTGCCCTCCGCATCTGTGCCAACTCTGTGCTGTCATGGCTGGTGCCTGTCTGACCAGACAGTTCTTGTATTAGATTCATGGCACCAGCGAGGTCAGCCAAGGTCTGTGGCGGAGCATGGTACGTGGTCCCTGATGGGACTCAGACACCCACGTATGGCATCGAGTTTGGCTGCCACGAGCTCGAAACCCACCCGCAGCTGATGAGCCAACTCCACCTGGCAACCCAACACACGCCGTTGGAATTCCATGTATTGGTCGGGGGGTCCTGGGAGACAGCTGTGGTGGTGTGTGTTTCCTGCTGTGTAGTCTGTGCAGGTGGTGGGGTCACCTCGAGGCAGCTGGCCTGCCCTGCTCCTGGGGGTGGGGTGCAGAGGCTGTCCATTATCTGTTGGAGGGTGTCTTGACATATGTGCAGGTTGTCCTCTTCATCATCAATGATGGGAGGTGTGGTGTGCTCTGCAGGAGGTGTTGTTTGTCCCTCTGCAATGTAAAGGGGAGATGCAGGTTAACAGAGTTTCACATGTATGGTGATGATTTGCAGATGTTTACATTCAGACTGCATGCCAATGTACATTGTGAGTGTTTTGGGGGAGCTGGCTATTTGATGGCAGTCAGTGTGTTTTTCGACTACATGACGGATGTGTGGTAGTACCCGTACATTATCATCACACAGTGTCAGGCAATGCCAGATGTGAGTGGACAGTTACTACGCACGAGCGGAACCAGTTGTGAGCTCTGTCCTGTGGTGCTGGTGTTGTACTTTGTACCACATTGCCGTCATTGCAGATGTTCTGTGATTGCTATGTGTGTGTGCTGCATTGTGGGGGAGTTGCCCCTGCAGCTCTGATTTCGTGTAGCCTTCTCCCTTTAAGGCGGGGTGCCTTTGAATTGTGTGCTTTTCGGGGCCTGATTTGCTTTTGACTTGGGTCATATGTGCTCTCTGACTGTTTTTGTGGCCTGGTGCATTGTTCGTCTGCTGCGTGTATTGTACGGCATGGGTTGTGGGTGCACGTGGACATGTCGGAGTGTGACCTGCTCCTTTACGGATGTGATCCGCACTGGGCTACCTCCATGTCAATTCGTGGGCCATGTCATTTTTCTTTGGCTGCTGCCATGCTATCGGACATGCAGTGTTACTTGAATAGTCAGTGTGGGTCACAGAGCCGCTGCTTTGCTGGATTCAGCACATGTGCATGGGTCGGGTGTGATATTGGTGATAGGGGGGGGCCCCTCTGTGCACATTGTGGATGGGGGCCTACTTGGCGTTTCTATGTGTGCTGCAGTGTGCCAAGGCAATCAGGGACATGTTCCACGGTCATTGTGGGTGTGCTGTGTGCTACACGTAATTGTGCATGTGTGCCATTGTGCCTATCTCCCCCCGTCCCTAGTCGTTACTCACCCTGTTGCTGTTGGGTCAGGTCGTATTGTGCTGTGTCCAGGCCCCCCAATCCTGCCACTGTCTCCTCACTGCTGACTGTGGCCACCATTTGCTCCAGCTCATCCAGCTCCTCCTGTGTCGCAGGACTCCCACCTCCAGTCGCCGTTGCTGCCTCCCTGTTGGCGGTGAGCTTATGTTTGGTCTGCCTTTTCAGATCATGCCAGCGCCTCTTGACCTCCTCCAGTGACCTCCTCGACACTCCGACTGCATTGACGTTGGTAACGATGGACTGCCATATTTTGGTTTGGGTTGCCAGTGCCGCAGTGGAGGTGCCGAACAGTTGTTGATGGTGTTCTGTCACCTCCGTGACGATGATCCGGTCTTCCTGCGGACTGAACCTGGTCTTCCTCTTCCTCTTGTCCTTGCCCTTCCCTCAACGCGAGGTTCCTGGCTGGTCCTCCATGGGGCTTGTGGTGTTCGGCTTGTCCTCTGCACTCGGTCCGGGTGCATCCATGTTGCTACGCAGTTTGAATTGTTTTTGGGCTTTTTTTTTTCTTTCTTTTATGGTGCTTTTTCCCGCCGGACGCGTGGGATTTGCAGGCCTGTGGCTGGTGTTCGCTGATTTCTGTACTGCGATTGGCCTCATCGCATGATTTCTCCGTTCCCGTTTCGCATTTTTTCGGCGTGGCGTTGATTTTCACGCTGACATTTGACGCGTTATCTGGTGACTATCGCATGCTACCGCCTTGTTGTGAATTCCACGTTGACACGGGGTTATTTTCCCGAGATAGGCTGCGATGTTGAAAGTTGCGTTACGCTATTCTTGCGGTAGTTATCACACGTTCTTGTGAATATACCCCAAAGTGTACTCACCAAGGTACGAGTGGTCGGTGTGCAAAATATCTCAATGGTATTCAGAGAAATTAAACTGTGGAAAAATAGAGAAGGTAGACGGTATAAGGCTATTTTAAAGACATTGAAAAGGGGGTAAATTTAAATAGCTAGTAGCGTGGTAAGTAAATCCAAACCGGAGGACAGGAACCTTTGATGGAGTGGTATCCAGTATAGTGTAAAGCTCACCATTTGTGTACCATTCCGGGTGCCAGACTGCATGCTCATCAAAATGGTAGTGTTAAAGTGGAAAGAGGAATAAGAGTGTGATCCCACTAGGTAAAGCATTGTAAGTATTTGCAATCTTAGACAGGGACAAAAAAGGAGAGTAAAAGCGCAATCTGGTATGCATGGATTGCTGTACTAAGTATGCCAGAGATGCATGAAGCAGAAAATGTGAGATCATACTGTGACACACTAGTGATATGGTATCATTTGTGTCAAAATAGCGATAGATAGGAGTAATGTGGTTTTGCGCCATAACTGAATAATGTGGTAATTTAAGTGTAAATTATACCTCAAACTCTAATTTAATGCGCTTTTTGTATAGGAAAATGGTCCATAGTAAAAATTATGTGTCAGCTACCGTGGTCATAACTCTTTGTGGAATATGTATACCCTTTACAATAATCATGTCTAGTTGGTGTGGGCATATCCCTATTGAGGAATGGAGAGGGTTGCTTGCACTGGAGGGATGCGAAATAGAGGCCTGGGGTAGGGGTAATAACATGTAGTCCAGGTAAATTATAATTCAGTACAAGGTGGTGATTTATGAAACCATAGCCACCATCTCTAAAATCGAGCCACTAAAAGCAGAACTAGCATATTGTGCATCTGGTCTATATATAAAACATATTGTACATTAGTGTCCAAGAAAGTATGGAAACTTTTTATCTATACTGAGATCCATTTCACCCATTTCAACTGCTTTAAGCTTCATAATCTAGAGGTTCTACATCCTACGTAGTGTAATTTCCGTATTACCATTATGACTATTCATCTGTAAATGTTTCTTTTTTAACATTCCTTTATTGAGGTCTTTTGTTACATAAATGAGATAGAATAGTACCACAGTACAAAGTCATCGGTTGCAGTGAAGAAATTAAGTGTTACAACGATCTAAAAGGGATGTTGCTGGCGGAACCAAAGAGAAAAAAAGGACACAGAAGAAAGGAGTATAAAAAGAAATAAGATAACTATGGAGGTAGGTGGTCATGACCAGAATGAAGCTCCACGAGGAATCCCGTGAATGGATCCCATATCTTCCTAAGCTGAGTGCAATTCTCATCATTATAAATAATCAGGTACTCAAGGAGGCCCGTGTTGATGAATTCATGCCACCAAAGCATAATATTGGAGTCCTGAGCTAATAACCAATGACAGGCTTGGATCAATCGAGTTAAAAATATAGCAAAAAGGTAAATGTCTCTCAGATGACCAGGCACAAAAGGTGAATGGCCCAACACAATTAGGTTTGGGTCCCACCTCAAGGTCATTGGACAGAACCAATTAAGCTTCCCAAAAACTGTCTGTGAGTAATAAGAGATGGAAGGACTGGTAGCAAAAATGTGAACTGAATCTGCCCAGTCTCCGGAACATCGGAAACACTTAGCATCCTGCCTAAGACTCAAAATAAATAAATGATAAGGAATGTAGTAGAAATCATTAATAAATCTGGGCCAGGAAACAGTCACAACTGCTTTTGAAAAAGTGCTTGGGCTTCTCAATTCAACAGCAGTTACTTGAACCAAGAGATGTCAGGTCCACTTATCGACCATTAGCTGAAAAAGATCAGGCCGTCATTGAACCACAGTCAACAGGATCATTTTGTAGGCCAGACAGATGCCCTTCTTAGGTGGACCGTGCTGCAAATATTCAAGGAAGACTTTTGGAGAGCAGTCGACATCGTCCGCCTTCAGAACCCTGAAAAAATGCCAGATTTTAAAATAGCGGACAAAGCCAGAACGGGGGAGAGAAAATCTCTGAGATCATATCTCAAAAGAAAGAAGGCAATCGCCCTCATAAAAAGAGCCCAGTGTAAAAAGAGGGGATGCCTGCCAACTATCTATAAAGCTCTCATGTACTTGCTCGGGAAAATTAGGGTTGTAGCCTAAATAGGAGCATGCCTCAAATAGGGAAATCCCCAAGATTTGCATTTTGAGAAAGGCCCAGATAGAATGGAAGACCCACAGCGTCTTAAAATGAGTCCTCTTGAAGCAGACGGTATCGATGATGCTGCTATGTGGGGCGATATCGACCCCCCAAAGGAAGATATTCCAGAAACAGACAGCCTAGCCTCCATGATTCACACCCCAACACCTTGACAAGGTAGGACATTAATGCCGCTAGATAGTATGCTCGTAGGTCTGGTAGCGAGAGATCACCCTCCAGCAGTGGCCTCTGTAGCAATTGCATACAGGCCCTGGGCTTTTTATACCCCGATATAAATTTTTGTCAAGAGGCCTCCATCTGTGTAAAAAAAATTCTCATTGACAATAGATCGATATCTAGCATCGTTCACATCGTTGCAGAATAGAGGATATCAAGTTGTTAAAGTTGTGGCCGTTCCTGACGAAGGCACTCTTTGTGCCGAAACGCGCGTAGAAATCATCGGAAGTCAACAGAGTTTGTGCCACAGTGTCTGTCCTTATGCAAAAACTTTTTTGAGAATGTTTAACTCCTATGTAAATCCGTAACAAAATATTCAATTATTGCTGGAGCAAAATAGATTAGCTCCTGTTAAAAAACATATCAACCATCTTGTGATTGCTCCTGTATATTGTGTTTTTAAAAGAATGTCTTGATGTGAGGTATGCATGTGGACATGAGTGAGTTTGTATGAGTGAGTTTTTCAGTGTAATCTATATTGATGAGTATTAATAAAATCAAGTTTTGTATTTTTGGATAAATAAGTATCCTTTGGTTCTTTCATTATATGTTGCAAATATTGTGCTGTCCAATAAGAAGTTAGTTGCCTTAAGTCCTTTGTACTGATTCCCAGTTTAGATACGGCTGTTTACCTATTAATGCTTTTATCAATTCTTGGCAGAACAACAACAGCCAGCCTAAGGGCTGTCCCTCTTGCTCAAATCCAAATGAAACCGTCGGCCATGTATTTTTTGCATGTCCTGCGTATGCAAGACCAAGAAGGAACTGGTTGGCTCCTGTATGTAGACAGTTGGGGACCCATAGACATTATGAAGCCCTACGTATCTTAAAATCAGATGCGAGACCACTATTTGTGTGTGCAGTCGCTAAATTTCTTGGCCAGTTTTGGGCTATTAGGCGAAGGTTACTGACTACCCCCTCAAGTGCTATGATCCAATTGTAGGAAAATATAATGACCTGAGGATGTTTAATTTCCCAAGATAACGTTTAGAAAATCTGGCTTTAAGCACTTTTAATGTGTTCTATTATTTTTATTTTTAATGTACAAGGTGCAAAGGGCCCCCAATGAACTATATAGAGTTGTTGGGCCTTACAGATTAACAACTGTGACAATAGCTATTCTAACAATTGCACTTGCGTCTTTATCTTAGCCATTTTTAATAGTGATTTTAAATAGCGAGTTATGTTTTCGGTTGATCTTTATCGTGTTTATAAGACTGTATTTTAAGAAAATTGATTCCTTAGAATCTGGTGTACGGAATCTTTTTTTTTTTTTGTATAAACTCTATTTCGAGCACTATTGATAAGGAACTATATGTTTGTATCTTTTATGGTATTATAAACCGAAATAAAGATTTTATGATGATGATGATGATTCCCTGAACACAGCCCACCTCAAGAGTGGTGATGACAGTATTAACGTGAGCAGTAGTATCCCGACCAGGAACAAACACATGCTGGTTCTCATCAGCTAGATTGGAAATCCCCTTCAAAAGCCTATAAGCCATGACCCGGGTATAAATCTTGGAGTCAGCATTGATCAATGATATAGGTTGATATGAGCCACAGAGAAGGGGATGTGTCCCTTTCTTAGGGAAAATGACAATTTTGGTCTCAGTTTACGACCCAGGAACCTGCCCGAGTTGCTCAAAAGAGTTGAATAGTTCACATAAGACAGACACCAAAACATGCGATAATCTGACATAAAGCTTGAGTGGGATTTGATCAGGGCCACAGGCCTTGCCTCGCGCCAGCTGGCCTATTGTGGCCGTAACTTCAGAGGCTAGGATTAGGCCTTCTAATCTAAGCTGCTGTGAGATAGACAACTTCTGGTGATAGTGGGCCCGAAGGAACTGATCAGTTCTCGCCGTGGAGGGGACCACTTCCATAAAGCTTCTGATAAAAGTAACGAAACTCCTGCCGAATTATAGCTTGATCAGTCACAATATTGGCTTTAGCATTCTTGATCCCTTGAATAACAGAAGTATTGGCCCTTTCTCGAACTATAAAAAAGTAGTTGGCCCATTACTTCACTGTTTTCAAAGAAAATTTATTGTTTGGCACGAGCCTTCTTGATCGTATTGTCAAGCATGCATTCCCGAAGGGAGGCTTGAACAATTACAAACTGATCCATCAAAGAACCAAAAGACCCCCAATCTTGGGCGATTGCAGTCCATACCAGAAGAGAGTCCAAGTAGATGAGAGTGGACCGGGTACTTGCTTCAGCCTGGCCTATCTGTTTCCGGCAGAAGGAGGAATATTTTATAGTGTGCCCTCTCAGAAAGCTTTAAGAGCATCCCAGACTATAAGAATGGATATTGAAACCAGATTCTGCTCCAAAACAAATCTACCTCCCTATCCATGGAGTGAGTAAAAGCTTTATCCAAAAAGAGCTTCCAATCGAAAGTCCAAGGAAGAGGCTTCGAGTTTAATTGAGAGCCCTCAACACAGATAAAAAGACATGGGGGCATATCAACAAGGGCCTTATCTCCACCTTTTTGGCTTTAAAAGCCAAAAAAGCGGAGATAAAACTATCGCCCTATCTACAAGTGGGTGCTAACATGCATTAGCGCATGTTAGCACCCGTTTTCCCGACACCTCGCTTTGCATCTCTAATGAGATGCAAAGTGGGCGTCACTGGGCAGTACTGCTTGTAAATTATCGCTGATGTGCACATCGCGATATTTACAAGGAGGCCCACGCATTTTAGCAGACGTTAGTTTTTGGCGAAAACCGCGGTTTTCGCCAAAAACTAACGTCTGCTAAAATGCTGACTTACCTATACTTTACATTGGGGTGGATTATGCTGATACGACCACATGGTCGTATCAGCAAGGTTATCGCCGTTTTCCATGGAACATCGCTGGAAAACCAGCGATGTTCCATGGAAAACACCGCTATCGCTGGAATAATTATCGCCATTGCGCTATGCGTTGTTATTACAGCGCTAGCATGGCGATAATTTCCAGCGATAGCCGGCGATAAAAATTCTCACGCTAAGCGCGGCCAGCGATAATTATCGCTGCCGCTTGATAATATGCCCCAAAGTAAGTTATGGTCCAAGATAACCCTAGGATTCAAGGGGATACTGAGATGTGAAGCAAGAGAATGGCTAAAAAAAAACATGTCCATCTGGGAAAAAGATTTATGCTGGGTTGAAAAATAAGTAAACCCTAATTCTCTTGCACAGGAGTGCCGCCAAACATCCACCAGACCATAAGATTTCATCACTTGCAACAGGGCAGCCCTGGCCAGTTTTTTTTAACCATAAATGGAAGTTGCCCCCCTACCGAAATAAGGAGAATCCACTCGCGGATAAAGGTTAACATTGAAATCACCACAAATTATCAAGGGTTCCGCCATCAATGTAGCTCTGACAAAAGACTATTAAAGACCACAGGATCATCGGTATTAGCATCATAAAGTATGCATAATGTAAAGCAAAGTTGTCCCCTCATGACTATTGTAATAATCCATCGACCACCCGTTTCTATACAATGGTCAGTGAGATCCCAGCTCTTATCCTTAGTCAAGAAGGCAATCCCTCTCTGGGAGAAGTAAAACAGGACAAGACCGAAACATGATACCCAAAGTCATCCGAGAGAGAAATCTACGTGTTCAAGAGATGCTTTTCCTGTAAGTCGACTAGATGCGGGTGACGATAATAAATCTCCTCCTTTATTAATTTGTGCTTGTGAGATGACTTCAGAACATTATTATTCCAGTAAAGAATGTGGATTGGCTGGTCTTACCCACCCCCGGGCTAGACCTTGACATAATCAGTCTGACATCCAGCAGATCCTACACAATAATGAATACACAAAGTCTCACTGGATCCCAACTTTTACAGCAACAAGTGATGACAAAAGGCCTTATTTTTATTTCTTTGCTCTTTCTCCCCCGCAACTCGCTGTGCAGTGTCAAAGGGATCAAGATAAACCTTGCCCCACCATACCAAAACTCCCACCCCACCACCTTCAGCAGAACCCACCCCCCAGCCAAGGCCCAGAAAAAGGGCCCCCCACACAAAAGAAGGCCTTCAGCTGCGCAATAGTCATGAGAAAACCACCCCCCTGAGACGCCCCAACCAAGACTATGAATATACAGCAGAATGAGACAAAAAAACAAACCTAGAAGCTCCACGACAACCCAGTTCAATTCATAAGATAAGACAGTATTAGAACCGAAATCATCTGAAATGTCGGGAGAGTTGAAAGCTGGCCCAGCTGCAGAAGAAAATGAAGAAAAGTAGCGCAGGAATACACTCTCTCAACTGCCATCGCAAACCAGTCTTGTGACAGAAATCTGAGTGAACAAAAAATTCCACTCCATCAGCCTTCATTGGGGACATTGAGTGAGCAGCCCTGTATATCTCTTGTTGGAGCAAGAAGTTTCCCACATATATTAGAATGGCCCATGGGTAGTGAGGATGAGCTCCCTCGTGAGGAGGACAGAATGGCTAGCGATGGGGTCTCTGAATCATTCTGTCCTTATCCCAGTCCCCCAAGGTAGGGAAAGCCTCACTGAACAGGCACACTAAATTCCCTCTGGGATCATCCCCCTCCGCCCCCTAAGGGATCCCCAAAACCCTGAGGTTATTTCGGCGGCACCAGTTCTTGAGCTCTCCAACCCTTGATGATAGCGTAGTCATCTGGGATTCCTGTTAGGAGATTTGAGTTTTGACCACTCTGACAGCAGTTGGAAGGCTTTCCTGTACTTTGTTTTCCTTTTTCAAGTCGTGAGTTGAGAGTATCCATGTTCATCGAAAGTTTCCTGAGGACCACTTGGGTCTTTAAAGGAGCAGTTTTAAGTGCCTGAATCCTTACAGTACTCTTCTCTACGTTGCTGTAGAAGATTATAGACAGCAGCTAGGGTGGGGGAGTCTGACGTAGACCTGCAGGTGAAAGAGGTGGCGGGGGAACAGGTGAAGAAAGAGTGGAGTCCCCACCATCCTCCAAAATTGGGGCCCATGCTCGGACAACTCTGCATTCTGAGACCGGGGGAATGGATTTGTGGAAGTAAGTTCGGTGCCATCAGGGTCCCAGAGCAGCTGTTCACTTTAAAATTAAGTCCTTCAACTTAAAAAACACACTGAAGTCTTGGATAATAGTAACAGCAAAATTATCTTCAAATTTATGGTGTTGTTGAGGGATCAGAAGGCTCAGACATGATTGCTTTTCTTCAGCTCAATATTCCAAAGATTGTTGGTTTAAAAGATGGTTTATCCCTCAATATACAACAATATACAACAAGCTCATCATGTTGGATCTCAGTCCTTGGTAAATCTCCTTAAGCTAAGTCATGAGGGATCATTGCTTATTTTCTGTTACGCTGCCAAACAATGGAAACAAATACTATGGTCTGGTCACAAGACATTCTTCTCACAAGATGTCATAAGACCAACAGCTAGCAGATAAACAGAATTTCTGGATCTCCGTCTGGCTTTAAGGTCTATGAATTCTCACTTTGGGCGTGTACATCCATGTATTTTTAAGGTCACTTTCAAAGATATAAACTCAGCGTTTGACATTCCTGAAGATCTGATGAAGTTTATTTTCCTCCATTGGGAAGAAGGAATGGAAATTGGAAAGACTTGATGTATAGGGTTTTGTTGCTGTTGAGTTCAACTTTCTTATGTATGTATTTGAGTTATGGGCTCTCTAATATTGATACTTTTTATTTCAACACTCTGTTTTGCAGATCTTGTCTCTGTTCAGGCCATTTGGAATAAAGTGACTTGTGCTCCTATGTCTTCTTCGTTTCCTACATGTACACTCATTAATCTGTTGTCTTGTTCATGGTATACATGATTTCCTCATCTTCATTATGCTCTTTGTCTATATATTCTGTTAAGCGTCTTCTTCAACTCCGCAGATCTCTACCTAACAACCCTTCTTTATTCATTTTCCTCTCTCCAAGGGGTTAGACTGGTGGCTGGCTTCTTTCTTTCTTTCGCTCCACCCTCTCCAGGTTTCATTATCTTCCAATCTTATCCTCTGCTTTTTTTGGCTATAGCCTTTTGGCTTTTAGCCCTTTCTATTGAATTAACATGGAGAGTTTTACTGTCTCCCCTCTTATCTTGTTTGCATTTGTCATATTCCTTTCTTTTTCTCTTTCTTTCTTCTGTCTGGTTTTTATTTTCTCTTCCCATTTACTTATCTAGGTACTGTTTATATTGTTCATACACTGTTCAACTTACTAAACTGTTCAATTTATATATCACAAGCAGTTGATATAATTGTGTTAAATAGTTTTCTTTTTATTATTATATTATTAATCTTTGTTTGGTTCCATAGAACGTCAAAGGTCTTCGAAATCCTATAAAAACGAAGATTCTCCCTCATTTATCTAGACTAAAATGCCAGATTGCTCTCTTACAGGAAACTCTCCTTTCAGAAAAAGATATAAATTCACTCTAGAAACAATGGGTGGGCCAGGTTTTGTGTTCCTCCACTAAAATTAATAAGAATGGTATTCTTATTTTGTTTCTTAATTTCATTACCTTAGATATTGAGAGTGTAATGAAAGATGATGGCGGTAAATTACTTCTACCTCTCTATGCTCCTGGTGAATCTCCGGCAGACTTTTAAAAAATCCATAAATAGCATGTTAGAAAAGTTTTTATAGAATAAAATAAGAGCACATATATCTTTACATAAGCTTCAACAACCTAAGATCTTCGGAGGAGTCAACTTTCCAAATTTCCATAAATATAATTCAGCATTCATTCTCAAACAGATTTGGACCTCGATGTTGGATGACTTTGCTCTGCCACACACCATAACACATGGATTAGAGGAATCTATATCAACCCCTTTTTTCCATCAGAAGCATAACATTTCTTCCTCAACCCCTTAAACCAGAGGTCTTCAAACTTTTTAGGCTGAGCCCCCCATCTAAACTTTTTAGACGTCGAGCCCCCTCTCCCATCACCACTTGACAACAAATTCTGGAAGCTGGTACTCTGCATCATAGCTAGCCATTCCCACCTGCAGAGTCCAGGTCGTATATGGCAAATAATATTAAAGTAAGACTGTATAGTAAGCTGCAGTTTTTATACTGCATGTGGGTAGGTGATAGATGTTTATTACAAACTTCAAATGAAAAGTCTCCAAGAAAAATGTGCACAAATAAATTCCAAAGGTGCTTTCTTTTTCCCATAAAACAACATTTTGCATAGATCAATAAAAACTATTTCAAAACTAATGTGACAGGTGTGCCTGGTTTTCTCCAAAGAGACAGTCAATGTGTGGATGGATTCTTGCTTCTGCAATCCTGAGGTTGTGGTCCACTTCCAGGGGCTTATTTACAAGCCCCTTGCGCCTCCAGTGCGTCACTTTATGTGACGCACCGGCGGCGCATTTTGCTGCTCCATATTTACAAGGATGGGAAAAGCCGCCCTGCGTGGCTTTTCCTGTCCTTGTAAATATGGCCCCTTTACACACAGCACTTTGCAGGAAAGGGGCGTTGCATGGGTGTTGCTGTGGGTGTTCCCACGCAACACCCATGGAACCCGACACATTTCCAGATTTACGAGAAACCGTAAACCTGGAAATGCGTCTGAATGCTACTCCTCCCCATGGGAGGCGTAGGGAGGCGCAACGAGGATAAATGTATTTATTTCTCCTCCTTTTTTTCCTCTTTCTATGCATGCTGCATTCTGCAGCACACATAGAACGAGGAAATCACCTCTGGTAATTGTTTATGTGCAGGAAGTTGTCCCTTCCTGCACATAAACAATCATTAAAAAAATGACGGTTTGCAAGTTCTATGTGTGCTAATGCAGCACACATAGAAGTTGAAAAATGCCATTTCAGATTGTTTATGTGCAGGAAGGGACACCTGCACATAAACAATCATCCCCGTGACGCAGGCATCCTTGCACCATGGTACAAGGGTGCCTGCATCAGCGCATGGCAGTAAATTTTGCACCAGCGCAGGGGAGAGCAACGGGATCCACCATATCCTTGTAGATATGGCGCATCCCTGTGCTTTCAAAGTGCCGGATCGTGGCGCAGCCAAAGGGCTTGCGGTGCCGCGCTACAGCACATCCTTGTAAATGAGGACCCCAGTTTTGAGTGGTACTTAGAAACTGGAGCGCTCACAAAATTTTGTAATATATTTTTTGCAATTTTATATAGCACAAACATGACCCAAAGGGATTGGCGCACTTTACAGGAGCATCTTTCACATTACACAAGGACACATTCATTTTTTGTAAGCATGGGGAGATTAAGTGATTTGCCCAGAATCACAGGACTTTGAGCAGATGCTGAGAACTGAATCTGGTTCCCCAGTTCCAAAGTCAGCAGCTCTGGCTGTTGCGCTCACATCATTGCCCCTAGATAAGATATCAGGAAAAGGGGTCCCGCAAAACATGCTTTCTGACACAATTGAAAAATCAGTAGTTATGTAGAGTATGGCTACGTGTCACCAGTAGAAGGCCATCCACAGTTTTTCAAGACGGCCTTGGGGACATCTACATCAGACACAATTGCGATATAAGTGATTCAAGGGGATATATACATTTCTTCTCTAGCAGCATCAAGAGCCATTCAGTTGTTAACATAATTGGCTTATAAAGAAAACAGCCTTCTAAAGATTCAGAAACATGTCATAAGAAAGCATTTATATTTGCCCTATGAAAGACAGATGGCATATTTCATGATATTTGCTATTTCAGGCTTGTGTACTCAGCTCTAAAGTATTCGAACACTTTAAATGAGCACCAGCGGCTTTAATCAAGGTCAAAGTTATTTTCCATGTGTCACGGGTAAATCAAGGGATTTTGCCGAGGATCACATGATGTAGAGCTGATGGCAGGACTCAAACCCGGGTCCCCAAAACCAAAGTCAGCAGCTCTGGCATTAATGATGCATCCTCTTCTCTTCAAAACACCCAACGTTCCCACTAGTGTTGGGAAGAAAGGCAAAGGAGGGAGACTTTCAAAAAATAAAAAAAACTCTTCACACTTACCTGCTGGTGAATGGAATCACCAGGAAGAATGCACCCGTTTTCAAATCCTTGGAGCGAAAGGCAGTAGCTGCGAGGTTACAAACCATGATAACCTCGAGGGGGAAGGCTTCAAAAGCGAGGCGAAGGTCAGCAACCCGATATGAAACTAAGCAATCAGGAGGCAAAAGGCAGCAGTGATGAAGCGCTGCTTTATCAGCAAAGTTGAAGTATTTTGCAGCTTTATGTATGAAAAATTCGCGGCACTTCCTGGCATCTGTACTGCTGTCCCTTTGTATGGAGGAACGTGAGTGTCGACGTCAGGGCTTCAGGAACTACATGCTGATTGGCTGTTCTGAATGCTCTAATCAGAGAGAGCCCTAACTCGAGATGGGAAACTGCAACACAGGCCGGAAACGTACTTCCAACGTGTGAAGCAACAATGGAAGGTGAAATGGTGAAGTGGAGTGCGCGCCCCCCCTGAGGTGAAGTTGCGCCCCCCCTGGGGGGCGCGCCCCACACTTTGAAGACCTATGCCTTAAACCATTTCCATTGCCTATCAATACATATCCCACCTTTTTAGCTAAGCTTTTTCTTACCAGATCATTTACACCACTTCAGACCTTTAAGAACTTTCCCATCTGGCATAATAAAAACATTCAATTAAACAATAGGATTCTGTTCTGGAACGAATGGGTACAAAAAGGTCTCATTACGATAGATCAACTTTTCTCAGAAAACAATTTCCTTTCATGTTCTGATCTCCAACAGAATTTCAATTTATCCTCACCATATTCTTTTAAATATGAACAACTTAAACACATAGTAACAGTATCTATTTCCTCACTACACTCTCTGGTTCAATCTCATCATGATTCAATATTCACTTTTACTTTCTCTTCAGAAGTCAGAGCCTCTCACATATACAAACACCTGACTACATTTTCTGCAGATAGACCAAAAACAAAGGTTGAGATACAATGGGAAACTGATTTTCAACAAGACTTTCCACTTCATAAATGGAACCTGATATGGTCACAAATTCAGTCAACATCTCTTTCTGTGAGCAATACTCAAACTATGTTTATTTCTTTCTATTATAGACTATTTCTCACTCCTCTTTTTAAGCCAAACGTTTCCAATAACGCAAAATGCTGGTATTGTAGAGTTGGGAACAGTGATCTTTTTCATATGTCTTTTGAATGTCCCATGGTTTCTCAATTCTGGTTGAAAATTTGGGATAAGATTATGGATATATGTTCTGTTGCATTTCCATTTGATAAGAAATATATTTTTCTGGGAGGTATTTCTGACATATTGTATTGTATTGTATTGTAATTGCATTTGTATAGCGCTTACTACCCCTGACGAGGCGTCGAAGCGCTTTTCGGCGAGTAGCACGCTACTCCGGGACCCATAGAGGATTAGTGTTGAATTAGTATAGTGAAACATGCAAGTAAATTTTAAGTGGTGGATATGTTAGTCAGTTATTTGGATTCGGAAGGATAGCAGAAGGATAGAAGAGGAAAAAATGTTTGTATTTATATAGCGCTTCTTACCCCTGATGGGGTGTTGAAGCGCTTTTTTTGGTGAGTAGCACGCTACTCCGGAAACCCATAAAGGATTAGTGGTGAATTAGTATGGTGAAATATGAAAGTAATTTGAGTGGTGGATATTAGTCAGTTATTTGGAGTGAAAAGGATAGCGGAGGGATAGAAGGGAAAGAAAGGTTTGCATTCATATAGCGCCTGTTACCCCTGATGGGGTGTTGAAGCGCTTTTCTGGCGAGTAGCAGGCTACTCCGGAACCCATAAAGGATTAGTGTTGAAAATTAGTATAGTGAAATATGAAGTAATTTTAGTGGTGGATATGTTAGTCAGTTATTTGGATTGAGAAGGGTTGGGGAGGGGTAAAAAGGGAAAAAGGTTTGCATTTATATAGCGTTTGTAACCCTGATGAGGTGTTGAAACGCTTTGTTGGCGAGTAGCACGCTACTCTGGAACCCATAAAGGATTAGTGGTGAATTAGTATAGTGGAATATTGAATTAGAGAAGTGAACATGTTAGTCTGTTATTTTGATTGAAAAGGATAGTGGAGGGATAGAAGAGTGAAGGGTTATTTTATTTTTTTAGGTCATAGCAGTAGGAGGAGGCTTTTGGATGAGTAAAAAGGGTTTTTGGAGGGGAAGAGTCAGAGGGAAGAGTTTAGAAAGGTTTGTTTTGGGGGATCGGTATAGTAAAAGAGGTGTCAGATGATGCAAGGACGGGCTGAGTAGGAGAGAGTCAAGAAAGGGTTATTTTGGGGAACATAGTAGTGGTATGGGGTTAGGGATAAATGAGAGAGTGGGTGTAGAGTATATAATGATAGATGTATAGGGTGAGAGATAGGGTAGTGCATTGGAAGGAGTAGTAGAAAGAAGTTTGAGATGAGTCAGAAAGTTGGGCTAGAAGATATATTGAGAGAGGTATAGGCTGAGAAATAGGGTAGTGCATTGGAAATGCTTAATTAGAAGAAAGTGATAAATATATAGATCCATAAGTACATTGAAAGTATATAGATGCATAAAGGAGGTAAGTATATGCAGATTAAAGATATTGATAGAGGTACAGGATGAGAAATAGGGTAGTGCATTGGATATGCTTTTTCAGGAGAAAAGTAACAGACACACAGATCCAAGTACATGGAGGTACATAGATGCACAATGGAAGCAAGTACATGTAGACCAAAGATAGTTTTTTTTTGTTGTTTTGTTTTTATAATAACATAATTATTCTACATGTTTATACAAAGCAATACACAAAGATAGGTACATATCTATAGTGAAAATAAATGCTTATATACAGAGGGACACATACATAGGGTGGGTATTAATGAATGGGAAAATGGGCAGCATTCCTGGCCCAGGTCCCGACCAGTCTCGAACAGGCTCAAACAGGCACTCACCCTTGTCCTCTCCACCCTTAGCTGAGACGCCCTAAGCCTTGGGCGTTTATTGCCCTAGTAGTCAGGTGACCCCTTCAGCCAATGGGGACCCTAGCCCTAACACTATCCAATCACAACACTAGCCCGAAACTCTAGAACCAATAGGAAACCAGGAACTTACAGCCAATCTTAGCCCTAGTCCAAGCACCCAATCAGTTTCAAAAACCCTGATCTCTACGTCCAATAGAGGCCCTAGCCCTACCAGTAGTCCCAACCCTAGTCCAAGCAACCAATGGCACAGGAAGCCCTAGTCCCTACTTCCAATAGAAAGCCTAACCCTACTCTTAGTCCCACACCTAGTCCAGCAACAATAACACCAGAAGCCCTATTCGCTACTTCCAATTAAAGGCCTAACCCTAGCCCTAGTCCCACCCTAGTCCCAACAACCAATAACACAGGAAGCCCTAGTCCCTACTTCCAATAGAAATCCTAACCCTAGCCCTAGTCCCAACCCTACATTGATTGAATCACAGACCCAGAAACCAATCAGAACCCTCAAATACCCAACCAATGAGGACACTAACCCTAATCCAATAGAAACATCAGATACAACCACCAATCAGTGTACACATGTACCAAACAATATCAGACTATATAAGGTCCCAGCTACCTCAGACAAGGTTTGCTGGCCAGGGAGTTGGAAGCTGCTCCTCTATTCAGAAATCTCCTAGGAGACAGACAGGCTCAATCCACACTTTGGACTTCTGCAGGTAAGGCCCTAACAAACTTGTCCTCTAACAACACTATTTTCATAAAGCTTTACTCCCTCTCCTGGCCAAAAAACGAAGTGCACAGTCCCTATTAAACACAGTTTAAACAGCTTACAGCAGATTACTGCTGTCTCAGGGGGGGAAGGGGGGGCTGTTTCACTGACTTGTTAACACAAAATGGTCGCTGGGGGTGCACTGCTTAACATACAGGTCTTAGCACAGAGCAAAGGAGACATTTGGAGTGAAAAACTGATAGTCACGGGGAATGAGAGGGAAAAACTACAGAGTTGGGACTGCAAATCCCACAATTCAACAGGTTAAATGGAAGCAGTCATGGGCAGGAAAAACCACAAGTTTAAACACAAAAACATGGGATAAATTATGCAATCACTGGCAGGTTAAAACTACAATTTTAAACTGTAACAACCACAGGCAAAGACAGGTAAAGAAATTTAAAAAGAAAAAAATAAGATGATGCAATCACAGGTAGGGAAAATCGTTTTTTAAACTTTATTAGGAAAGAGACAGCACTGGTCTGCCTCCTTACCACTTCCTGGACTCTGCTCACTGCAATCTGGGCACAGGTAGGCTGCAACTCAGAAGATGGAGGAGAATGTTTTGGGGTGCACCCAGCAAAACCTCAATGGGCCTGGGCAGGTGTGAGAGGAGGGCTCAGATTTGCTTGGAGCTGGGGAAAACCAATTGAAGTCCTAGGTCTGCTGGCCTGGGGTGGGGCTGGGACTGGGGAGCTGCTCTATTCAGAGATCTCCTAGGAGACGGACAGGCTCAATCCACATTTTGGTAAGGCCCTAACAAACTTGTCCTCTAACAACACTATTTGTATAATGCTTTACTCCCTCTCCTGGCCATAAAACGAAGTGCACAGTCCCTATCAAACACAGTTTAAACAGCTTACAGCAGATTACTGCTGTCTCAGGGGGGAAGGGGAGGGCTGTTTCACTGACTTGTTAACACAAAATGGTCGCTGGGGATGTACTGCTTAACATACAGGTCTTAGCACAGAGCAAAGGAGACATTTGGAGGGGACAACTGATAGTCACGGGGAATGAGAGGGAAAAACTACAGAGTTGGGACTGCAAATCCCACAATTCAACAGGTTAAATGGAAGCAGTCACGGGCAGGAAAAACCACAAGTTTAATACAAAAACATGGGGTAAATTATGCAATCACTGGCAGGTTAAAACTACAATTTTAAACTGTAACAACCAGAGGCAAAGACAGGTAAAGACATTTAAAAAGAAAAAAATAAGATGATGCAATCACAGGTAGGGAAAATCGTTTTTTATGACGAAACAATGTCATGGTAGGGAAATGTGTTGATTTACTAGTTGCCATAGCATTGCAGATTATTTCGTCCAACTGGAAAGATACTAGCAACATCACCTTTATGATATGGCGGATTATGCTTTGTCATACTCATTGCTTAGATAGAGTAAAGATACATTCCACTCAACAATTACTTAAAAGAGATCTGTTTTGGTTACCATTTTCTTCTTTTTATCTAGACAATCTGTAACTTCTACTAATGCAAATACGACGTTCCAACCTCCATGATATTACCGGTTTCATTTATGAATGTTACACACATTATTTGAATCTTTTGCAATTAATCTTGATTTTCTCATTTGCAAGCTATATCCTTTTTTTCTGCCCTCTTTCTCTCTCCTTTACCGTTTTGAAATTGCATAAAATGCTACTGTTCTTCTTCAAATGTTTGATTAGTGTGAGTACAAAGTAGTTACAATACAGTTGAAATTTCTTATGCTATCTTGCTTTAAATATTTTCCAACTTCATTATATCTTCTTCCTAATGTATTAAAAACTGAATTTGTTTGTTTATTCACATTGTAATGCATTCTGTTACCTTTGCAATTCAATAAAGCATTTCTAAACAAAAAAACCCTAACAACTGCCCTTCAATTGCCTATTTATCCCTCGTGTCATGTGTCAGAAATATTTCTATTTACCACAGCTTGAAACAGTAAATGTTTTGAACATGAAAGGGCCAGTTCGTGCCACAACTGTTCTGCTCACAATGACCAGCAACTCTTAGCAATACTGACTGAATGAGGGAGGCGATGAAAGTAAACTTGTACTAAGTACCAGCTGCTGCCCCTGAAACTAGGAGTTTATCCCATTCCTTTGCCAGAGAAGTCCCTGCTCCATGGTATGGTTGAGTATAAAAAAGAGTGACACAGGGATGTTTGGGAGAACCTAATTTAAAAGCGGGGTATAATAGTCAACTGATGGAACTTTCACTGATATCCTACAATGTTCAAGACAGTTACTGATCATTAGCTAGTCTGTTGTGGGGGCTACAAGTTCCCAGTGGTCTGAGATGTTGCCTTGAATGAATGAATGGCAAATTATATAGTTTGCTGGTACCCACAAAGGTGCATCCTGGTATTTTACATTATCAGAAATCTAAGGGGTTTCTTCTTTACTCACTTGCTTTCTCTGAAAACCTGTAATTTTGTAGATGCTCTCTGCATATGATGGCTGCAGTCTGGTACAATAGCAGCAATCCGAAGCAATTTTATTTTCTGGCATGTGAATGTTGAATGATTGTTAACTGGCACAGGATGGTTGGGAGCCTGAACATCAGTTCCATAATAGTGTTTGATCTTAATCTCCTAGGGCAAAATATTATAAGTGCAATGATGTAAAAGAAAGAAATTTGGAAGAAAAGAATTTATTTTTACAATAATGTAAAAGTTTTAAATAGAATTTACTAAAATAGCATATTTAATATTGTTTATGTATGATCTTTATTTTGAAATTTTAAGATAATCTTGTAATCATAAATATTTTATACAAATGCAAGTTAGGTCCTGATTTACAGTATGGCAGACAGGGTACCCTGTTACAAACGTGATGGAGAACTGTGTCTGCTAAACCGTCGATCTTCCACCTCATTTAGAGACAGGGGGGCATATGTACAAGCCCCTATCGCCACAGGAACGTCACGGGAATGTCACTTTTTGTGACGTTCCCTTGGCGATAGGGGCCTTGCCTTATGTACAAGGCTGCGTTAAGCCACTTAACGTGGCTTAACGCTGCCTTGTACATAAGGCACCCTTTCACGCTATGTTTAGCATGAAAGGGGTGTGCAGTGGGTGTCGTGGTGGGCGTTCCACCGCAACACCCATTGTATTTGATGGTGTCCCCTATGTACAAGGGTGGCGTACATAGGAGGCAGCGCCAAAATTAAGACCAGGAAAACCCTAGTCTTAAGGTGGTGAAACGAGGAGAAATGCATTATTTCTCCTCGTTTTTGCTTTTTCCATGTGTGCTGCATTATGCAGCACACATGGAAAAAGCAAAATGCCATGGTTTGTTTATGTAGAGCAAGGTGTCCCTTCCTGTACATAAACAATCCTTTAAAAAAAATGCCATTTTGTAACTTTCATGTGTGCTGCATAAAGCAGCACACATGAAAGTTACAAAATGGCATTTTAGGATTGTTTATGTGCAGGAGGGGACACCTTCCTACACATAACCAATCCTCCCCTGCACACAGACACCCTTGCACTCTGGTGCAAGGGTGCCTGCGTTGGCGCTAAGTTGTTAAACTTAGCGCCATTGCAGGGGGGACGCAAGGCTGCACCACAGTCTTGTAATTATGGTGCAGCCTTGCGTTTCCGAAGTGGCGGAGCATGTCGTTAAGCCCAGGAGGCTAACGATACGATCTGCCACTTCGTCGTACATATGGCCCAGGGAGTCCTTAGGTATTCCGTCGAAGGATCCCTGTTGGCTATAACAATGGAAAACATCCTCCGACAACCCAATGGAGTAGGGGCCATCAGAGGAAGGACATTACACCAGACACCCTATTTAGGGTGGACGTTGTAATGTCTTTTTTTTCTGTCCATCACTGCCAGGAAAAATCTGGTGGTGAGGGGCAGAAAAAAACATAATGACCCACACAACCTGGGAGAAAACTTCCCTTACTTGGGGTCATTAGTCTTTTCCCCCACTTTGTAAATTTTTCTGAAACACAAAAACATCTACAAACATTTCATGAATGGACATCAAAACCGATGCTGGCCATCCACTAAGCGTTTTATTCCTTGAAAGGACCCACCTTCGTGGCAGTTGTTTTCAGTGCACAATGACCACTGGGTTGGTGGTCATCTCTAAATTTGATAGACTGTAGCCCATTAGGATGGCAGAAGTAATGTTTTCTGCCATATGACTGACAGTTTGTTAAAATCCTGATCAGGTTCTTAATTTCTTTTTCAGGTTTGTTGCATTTTATTAGGTTTCTGGGAAGGTAATATCTGTGAAAAATATGTATTCATTTATATTTGATTTTGATGTGCAAATTAATTATGTTAATTTTGTGATAATTCATTTATTAACTGTATTTATTCATAATGATTTTTTAATGGGGCTAGGGATTCTATTGGGGAATTGGGAGGTTAGTATTTTAAAACAAAATATTTTAATTATTATATCAAAGTGAGTTATTGGTTGAGGGACTTGGAAGCCCCCACAGGTAACAACCACAATCCTTGTCAGGTTGAACCACAAAAGTCACTGAATTACAATGTGCTTAAAATTCTGGTACCTTGGCACAAAAGCAGTCAGGCTTAACTTAGAGAAAATGTGTAAAGTATTTATGGAGCACACCAACAGTAAAAAAGTGAAAACACAACACAAGAAAAATCCCAAAACAATTTGGAAAACTAGAGTAAACTTTAATAAATAAAAATATATATCAGAATGACAAAATATCAGCAGAATTGGATATATTGAATTTTAAAGATTTAAGTGAAAATAGCACCTAAAACCACTCGCAGTCTTCTGGTCATACTAGATGGGGGAAAGTCACAAGTTCAGGCCGAACACAATAGAGCACATATTGGATACAGGGACCAGGTTAGTCCCACTGAACAATTCCCTACTAAGGGGCCGATTCCGATTCGGGCCGGAAAACGTACCGACCGACTCGGATCGGGAATCTATTCCGACCGACACGTACCGGTGCAGCCCAACCCGCCTAGTACGATGAAATGCGTGCAAAATCCGACCGACTCGTACGGAACACAAGCCGAACGACCGAACCGCGTGGAAAACAGCTATCCGGCCGGAAAACCACGCGAATCGAACCGACCGACACGCACCAGGAATTAACCCGAACGAAACGTACCCGCGAAGTCCGACCCACGCAGTACGATGCAATGCGTGGAAAACCCGACCGAGTCGCACGGAGTACAAGCCGTACGAACGACACGCATACAAAACAGCGAGCCGAAGCAACCCAATACTCCGCGACCGACGCGGACGCCGCACATGAAACACAGCACAAACACAGCGTGAACGACTCGGAGAAGCTCGCACGAGACAACTGCAGGGTCCGACTCGGTCAGAAGAACGTCTCCTACATGCACAAAAAGTACAAAGGGAAAAACACAAAAAAAAAGGCCAAACAAGCAATTACAAAGCCAATAAATACTGGGAGGCGAAACAGGGAACAAAGACACACCCACAACTCCACCCATATAAAGGCCACAAATCCCTACCATGATCCTTTGCAAATTCAAATGACCTGCCAGCACAGAACACCAACAGACAGCAACCACACACACACTCACAGCTCAACCATCACACAAGCCACACACCATCAGCACCTCAACAAATAGCACCCTCACATACACCCAGCAAAACCCACACTCACACACCCTCACTTGCACACCAACACCCACATCACTCACCACCACCACCCATCACCATGCCCCCAAAGAAGAATCCAAAGTTCCTAGAGAGTGAATTGGAAGTCCTGGTAGATGAGATCCTCAGGGTGGAGCCACAGCTGTTTGGTACACTGGTCCAACAGACCCCCATGTCGCAGAAAACCAAGATGTGGGAGAGGATCGTCGACAGGGTGAACGCACAATCACCATGTTTGCGCACAAAGGAAGACATCCAGAACAGGTGGTATGATGTGCGCAAGAGGGTCAGGGACCTACTAAAGAAGGATTACATCTTGAGCCAACACACAGGCAGTGGCCCTCCTGCCAAACCACTATACCTCAGGCCCTGGGAGGAGAAGGTGCGGACCATCCTACCACCAGTGAGCGTATATGGACTATCAAACATTCCAAAGCCTGGTGAGTACACAACAAATATACCCAATATCATGTGACAATATACACACATCACTGTCAAGGGGATAGTCAAACCATGCACCCTTAGCAAATCCACAGCAACAAAACCAGATTCATCCCAAGATGTGTATGTCAGTCAGATAAACACAATACATGCCATCCCATAGTGATATGTAACTGTGTCATGACATCTACAAACCCTACAACAAATAAAGCTAGGCAGTGACACAAATCTAACCAACAAACACAGTCAGATATGTAGCCACCACTAGAACACCACCACACAGGGATTCCCACAGAAAGGAAGGAATTCTGTGTATGCTGGTCAAGTCAGTGTAGCCAATAGCATCATGGGAGTTGTAGTCACAGATATTGCCCACCCTCACAATACGCCCATCAACACCACTCTGAACCATGCTCACATCACAGGGAGTGGAAAACAACTGACAAGATGGCTGACACTGGCTACTGCTGTGGGGAGCACAAGGCCCTGCTGGCAACTGTGCACCAACCAACAGCAGGACACCATTGACTGACATCCTGAAAGACAACTTGCACTCCCTGCAATGGAAGCACGTTCCATGGTGGGATATCTGGCTGGGTGGGAAGGAGGACTGACAGCTCTGACCATAGTTACCAGCAGCTCTTCTCTCACACACACCCCTAACACAAACTACACACAACTCACCTGGGAAAATGCATTGCCTCACACTAAAATTAATTATCCCACAAAGAACCACCACCCTGGGTTATGCTGTGGGAAGCACAGGGACACACATGGGACTTGTAGCCAAACAAACGCCAGGACAACACTGTCAGCCATCCATTCAGCACAGGCACACTAACCACAGGGAAGCAGAGTCAGAAGGAAGGAAGTATGGGCAAGCTGGGAAGGGGGTGTAGGCAATAGCATGATGGGAGTGGTAGTCACAGCTCAACATCCCCCACCCACATGGCCCTGCAAGCTCACACTGAAGCATGCACACCTCACAGGGAGTGGAAAGCCACCTCAAAGATGTCTGACACTGGTGCTCTGTTGTGGGGAGCACAAGGCCATGCTGGGAACTGGCCACCAACAAACAGCAGGACACCACTGTCAGCCATCTTGCCATTGCTGTCACACTCACACACAGTGAAGTCCACTCAAAATGAAGGAAGTATGGGCATGCTGGGAAGTGGGGTGTAGGCAATAGCATGATGGGAGTGCTAGTCACAGCTCAACATCCCCCACCCACATGGCCCTGCAAGCTCACACTGAAGCATGCACACCTCACAGGGAGTGGAAAGCCACCTCAAAGATGTCTGACACTGGTGCTCTGTTGTGGGGAGCACAAGGCCATGCTGGGAACTGGCCACCAACAAACAGCAGGACACCACTGTCAGCCATCTTGCCATTGCTGTCACACTCACACACAGTGAAGTCCACTCAAAAGGAAGGAAGTATGGGCATGCTGGGAAGGGGGGTGTAGGCAATAGCATGATGGGAGTGCTAGTCACAGCTCAACATCCCCCACCCACATGGCCCAGCAAGCTCACACTGAAGCATGCACACCTCACAGGGAGTAGAAAGCCACCTCAAAGATGTCTGACACTGGTGCTCTGTTGTGGGGAGCACAAGGCCATGCTGGGAACTGGCCACCAAGCAACAGCAGGACACCACTGTCAGCCATCTTGCCATTGCTGTCACACTCACACACAGTGAAGTCCACTCAAAATGAAGGAAGTATGGGCATGCTGGGAAGGGGGGTGTAGGCAATAGCATGATGGGAGTGGTAGTCACAGCTCAACATCCCCCACCCACATGGCCCAGCAAGCTCACACTGAAGCATGCACACCTCACAGGGAGTGAAAAGCCACTTCAAAGATGTCTGACAATGGTGCTCTGTTGTGGGGAGCACAAGGCCCTGCTGGGAACTGGGCACCAACCAACAGCAGGACACCACTGACTGACATCCTGAGAGTTAACCTGAACCCACTGCAAGGGTGGCATGCTTCAAGGTGGGATAACTGGGCTAGGGGGAGAAGGATGTCCGGATGTCCACCAAATACGACCAATGCTGGCCATGTACACACCTCAACATTCATATTGAAATGCTCAAAGTATGCAGGACAATGTGCTACACCAATATCAACCTCTGACTGTGACAACTTAGGACAATGCAATGTATAGGCCCGCATCCAGAGGTACAGTCACAACTGTCAGGTGTGTGAACCATTGATGCCTGCAGAAACATAACATACATTGTGTGTCTCTCCCAAAAACAGGTGATGATGGGGACACAGCAGCAGACGATGAGGAGTCCCTGTCCCAGGCTCCGGGGGACACTGAGCTCACTGGTGTGGAACAGCCTCTGCCCTCCTCGGATGGCGAAGACCTACCTGGCACCTCCGGTGTGAGTCATCATGCAGCACCAGCAGGACCACCATCTGCACCCCCTGCACCCACCCCTCCAACAACTGCCAACACACAGACCACCCCCTGCCGACACGGACAGACCAAGGACCACCACCACCATCAGCACACGGACCCCAGCCCAACGTGGAGCAACGGACACCAACACCAGCAACAACCCCCAAGGGGGCCCAGGGTCACCTGTGCGTGCCACCGCAGGTCCTGCACGTGTCGCCAGGGGTGGTGGGAGGGGTGGTAGACATAGGTCGCTTGCAGAGGGGTCTGGACTGCATGATGACCCACAACTGGTACGCATAGCTGATGCGTACCAGACTAGCACCGGAGAGGTCAGCCAGGTAGTGTGGATCCTCAGGGACATTCAACAGCAGCAGGCTGCCCATCATGCCCGCTTGGACTCCCACATGTCCCGCATGGAGTCCAAGTGGGACACATTGCAAGAACTGACGGCGGTGCATAGGGACATATTACAATGCCTCCGCCAGATTTGCACCAACATGTCAACACCTCCCTGTGTGCCCACAACATCTGGTGCTGCAACAACTGCAACTGCCACAGGGAGGGAGGATGACTCTGGCGGAGAGTCCCCTGCACCGCAGCAGCCTGCACTTGAGGGTCCCCCCCAAAGAAGAGGGGTCATCCGAGGAAGGGCGACTGAGAGGCCGATGGCCATGCACAACCCCCAGGAAGCCAACACCACTGACTGACATCCTAAAAGACGACTTGCACTCCCTGCAATGGAAGCAAGTTCCATGGTGGGATATCTGGCTGGGTGGGAAGGAGGGCTGGATGTCAACCAAATACAACCAATGCACACCATGTACACACCCCAACATTCACATGGAAATGCCCAAATAATGCAGGACAATGTGCTACACCAATATCAACCCCTGACTGTGACAACTTCGGACAATGCAATGTACAGGCCCGCATCCAGAGGCACAGTCACAACTGTCAGGTGTGTCAACCATTGATGCCTGCAGAAACATAACATACATTGTGTGTGTCTCCCAAAAACAGGTGATGATGGGGACACAGCAGCAGACGCTGAGGAGTCCCCGTCCCAGGCTCAAGAGGATACGGAGCTCACTGGTGTGGAACAGTCTCTGCCCTCCTCGGATGAAGAAGACCAACCTGGCACCTCCGGAGCAAGTCATCATGCAGCACCAGCAGGACCACCAGCTGCACCCCTGCACCCACCCCTCCAACGACTGTCAACACACATACCACCCCTGCCGACATGGAAAGACCAAGGAGCACCACCACCACCAGCACAGGGACCCTGGACCAACGTGGGGCCATGGACACCAACAACACCAACAACCCCCAAGGGGGCCCTGGGTCACCTGTGCGTGCCACCTCAGGTACTGCACGTGTCGCCAGGGGTGGTGGGAGGGGTGGGAGACACAGGTCACTGATCGCAGAGGGGTCTGGACTGCATGATGACCCACAACTGGCACGCATAGCCGATGCGTACCAGTCCAGCACCGGAGAGCTCAGCCAGGTAGTGGGGCTCCTCAGGGACATTAAACAGCAGCAGGCTGCCCATCATGCCCGCTTGGACTCACACATGTCCCGCGTGGAGTCCATGTGGGACACACTGCAAGAGATGACGGCGGTGCATAGGGACATATTACAATGCCTCCGCCAGATGAGCAGCAACCATTCAACACCTCCCTGTGTGCCCACAACATCTGCTCCTGAAACAACTGCAACTGCCACAGGGAGGGAGGATGACTCTGGCGGAGAGTCCCCTGCACCGCAGCAGCCTGCACTTGAGGGTCCCCCCAAAGAAGAGGGGCCGTCCGAGGAGGGGCAAGTGAGAGGCCGATGGCCATGTGCAACCCCCAGGAAGCCAAAACCTGTTCTGGATAATCACCTTTGTGCGCAAACTGTTCACCCTGTTGACTGCAACACAACTCTCCCACATGACATGGGGAGTTCAAGTTGGACCAATGTATCAGATGACTGTGGACTTTACTCTGGACATTTCTGCTACCAGGACTTCCAAATCATCTAGGAACTTAGGATTACAATCACAATGTACAGCACCCACCATCCTGTGCACTATACTCACACATGTATGTCAATAAACTCACTAATACACCATACTTGCCTCTGTTGTGATTCCAACGTTGTTTCTGTCATGGAGATCATGATCTGCGAAATGACACTGTGCATGCTAACTGCTACAGCAAGTACAACACCGGCATGTGAGTCATGGCGACGTGACACATATGAGGGAGACACACCACCAGGGCTACACAACACATGCACACCAGGGCCATCTGACTCATCGCCTACACTGATGTTGCCAGGAAATACGGTGTAATGCACAGACACAACACCTATTCACAGTCTGTGTTAACTAGCCCACTGGTGCAGTAAGCAAATGTCAGTCAGATGTGGGACCACAGACAACGCACATCACAAAGTGAAGCACAGGTTTATTACACATTTGCAACATGTTGTAACCACTACAGATGCAAGGTAATCCCACCTGGCAGTGGGCACACAGTCAACAAGTGTAGAAGAAAGGAAGTCCATGGGTGTGGCGCACATCACCTGTAGGGAAACGACAGCTACCACCCTGGAAGTTGAATCACGGTGTCGGGGATCACAGTCGACCAACCAACTCTGAAAGTACCCTGTGAAGGACAGAAATGACACACAGTCAAAAGCACTGAAGAACAGGACAGAACTGCAATACTCATGCCCAATACATGTCACAAGATACCCACCCAGAACCAAGTTAGCATGTCAACACTGTTGGGGAGTACAGACTACCTGTAAGGACACATCGCTGCACGCATACAGTCATGTAGCACATGGACACACTCAAACAGCACCAGAGCACCACCAACACATATCATGCTAACTCACATCATTGACATGACATCTCCGGATACTCACATTCAGCTGAAGAAGTTGGTGATGAGCTGTGTGCGGACATCACCCTCATCATCATCATCATCACTGGCATCGTGGTCCAGGCCAGGATCCTCCACAGGTGGCGGATGTTGGTCATCGTCATCCAGGATGAGAGGCAACTCCTTCCGCACTGCCAGGTTGTGTAGCATGCAGCAGACGATGACAATCTTGCACACCTTTGCTGGGGCATATGGGAGGGCCCCTCCTGTCTTGTCCAGGCAGCGGAAGTGGCTCTTCAGGAGACCAAATGTCCGCTCAATCACTCTCCTGGTCCGACCATGTACTTCATTGTAGCGCATCTGGGCTGGTGTCACAGGGTTCCTGAGGGGCGTCAGCAACCACGGCATGTTGGGGTATCCGGAGTCACCTACATACGGACAATTGCACATTAGCTGAGTTGGAAAAGAGGGTGGAATACCACATTGCAGAACACACACAATGGTACAAAGTCAGTACACACCGACAAGCCAGGCACGCTGGTTCCGCATCTGTGACATCATCCTTGGGATACGACTACTCCTCATCACGTAGGCATCGTGTGCAGAACCGGGGAAACGGGCACACATGTGTGAGATGCTCATATCTGCAAGACATACCACCAGTGCATTGACCGAATGCTAATGTTTGCGGTTCCTGTATGCCTGCTCATGTGCCTGTGGTGGTATCAAAGCCACATGTGTCCCATCAATGGAGCCAATGACATGCAGCATCCTCACCAGGGCATAGAAGTCACTCTTGACATCAGTGAGTTGTTGACGTTTAGGGAAATAGATGTACTGTTTCAGGTATCCCAACATTGCCTCCAAAACATCGCGGAGCACACGTCTGAACATGGTCTGTGACATCCCACCAGCAGACGCCACAGTGTGTTGAAAGGTACCGGTGGCAAAGAAGTGTAGGGCTGCCATCACTTTCACCTTGGGGGTCAGCGCTGTAGGGTATGTCCGGCCAGGTTGCAAATGTGGGGCCAACCGCACCGTCAATTCCTCAATCAGTGGCCTGGTGAGGCGGTACCGTCGGATGCAGTCCCGGTTCAACCATTGTTGCAAGGTCAGGGAATGGCCGATGGACAGCTGGTGCCTTCAGTGCATAGGTGAAGGAAGAAAGATTGTCAGTCACCCCACGTATGTGGCATAGACCAGACTCAATATCACATGATACATCATTACGAGACACAAGTACATGATGCATGTGCCGTTCCGTAAGGACATGTATGACACCTACATGGCTAACATCTAACATCACAGTTCAACATGTGTCCTCAACAAGTCCCAGGTTGTGCTATGGGATATCATTAGGCTGTGTCACAGTACCCATGTACTGCTGTCACGTTCCAAACACACACCACAGTGACATGTGAGGACAGATGTGCCCCAGGCATCACAGCTCATCGACAGGTAGATACCCAGGGACCCTGTATTGCCACATGGACACTGGCATGACATGGTGCATCATGAATACACCACAGCTAAACAACCATGACCCCCACAGGTAGTGGTCCCTGTTGCCTCGGCATGGACAGACTGCTCTGTGACACACACATGCACAACATCAAAGTCCATGCACAAACAACGTGGATGTGGAGACTGTCTCCCATTGTGCACATGGAATCAGAGACATTGTAAACACAACATGCACACAGACTGTGGAGGGCCATCACAATTGTGGCAATGGGTCACCTTGTGACGTACATACCATCCCGCATGGGACTCAGGGGGTATGTGACATGACATACACATACACAACCGTGAAATGTGACCATGCTACATGCTCTGAAATGAACAGTTGCACACCACAGTGTTCATGTGCACAACACACCAAGGATACTGTCCCCATGAACACGTGCACAGCCTGGGAGTGGCTGCCCCCAAGTGCCACCCACAAAACCACATGTTGACCCCGATACACGGAACAGGTGATGCAGCCTTACATGCCTTAGGATACAGTGTGGACAGGCTGTGGTGTTGTATGTGTGCCCCTCACTCCCTGGGAAGTAAATGTGGCTGGCATACGTTCACCTGTGACAGGCATGGTGACATATGCCAGTGACTTGTACAGGGACGCGTTGTACAGCAATGGACCGATCGGTGCGCACGCATTGGCCATTGCATACAATGTGAGGGGGTACGCGTTGTAAAGCAATGGTCCGATCGGTGCGCACGCATTGGCCATTGCATACAATGTGAGCGGGTACGCGTTGTATTCGCAATACGCGTTGTACAGCAATGGACCGATCAGTGCGCACGCATTGGCCATTGCATACAATGTGAGCGGGTACGCGTTGTACAGCAATGGACCGATCGGTGCGCATGCATTGGCCATTGCATACAATGTGAGCGGGTACGCGTTGTACAGCAATGGACCGATCGGTGCGCACGCATTGGCCATTGCATACAATGTGAGCGGGTACGCATTGTACAGCAATGGACCGATCGGTGCGCACGCATTGGCCATTGCATACAATGTGAGCGGGTACGCATTGTACAGCAATGGACCGATCGGTGCGCACGCATTGGCCATTGCATACAATGTGGCGGTAGCGCGTTGGTATTCGCAATACGCGTTGTACAGCAATGGACCGATCGGTGCGCACGCATTGGCCATTGCATACAATGTAGCGGGTACGCGTTGTACAGCAATGGACCGATCGGTGCGCACGCATTGGCCATTGCATACAATGTGAGCGAGTACGCGTTGTACAGCAATGGACCGATCAGTGCGCACGCATTGGCCATTGCATACAATGTGAGCGGGTACTGCGTTGTATTCGCAATACGCGTTGTACAGCAATGGTCCGATCGGTGCGCACGCATTGGCCATTGCATACAATGTGGCAGTGCACGCGTTGTACAGCAATCGACCGATCGGTGCGCAGCGCATTGGCCATTGCATACAATGTGAGCGGGTACGCGTTGTACAGCAATGGACCGATCGGTGCGCACGCATTGGCCATTGCATACAATGTGAGCGGGTACGCTGCGTTGTACAGCAATGGACCGATCGGTGCGCACGCATTGGCCATTGCATACAATGTGAGCGGTACGCGTTGGTATTCGCAATACGCGTTGTACAGCAATGGACCGATCGGTGCGCACGCATTGGCCATTGCATACAATGTGAGCGGGTACGCGTTGTACAGCAATGGACCGATCGGTGCGCACGCATTGGCCATTGCATACAATGTGAGCGGGTACGCGTTGTACAGCAATGGACCGATCAGTGCGCACGCATTGGCCATTGCATACAATGTGAGCGGGTATGCGTTGTATTCGCAATACGCGTTGTACAGCAATGGTCCGATTGGTGCGCACGCATTGGCCATTGCATACAATGTGAGCGGGTACGCGTTGTACAGCAATGGACCGATCGGTGCGCACGCATTGGCCATTGCATACAATGTGAGCGGGTACGCGTTGTATTTGAAATACGCGTTGTACATCAATGGACCGATCGGTGCGCACGCATTGGCTATGGCCTGGCATTGCAACGGACGCATTTTCAAACCTTCAACGAGTCGGATGCTGTAAATTCAGTTAGCCACCCACAACAATGTTGCAAATTCATTGGTGTCATGAAGTTGAACTTTTGAAGGATGCTGTGGGCGTGTGTAAGTGGTGCAAATCCATGGATTGGCCAGATTCAGAAGATGCAAACGACTTGGACCTATCACTTTGGACACATGGGACAGTATCTGCCTCAGCAGCACACATATAATGCTGGCTGTTCCCCTGAGAGCTCACTTGCCTGCACTACATGCTCCAGGACGACATCTGCCACCACCACTGCTGCTGTATATGCATCCTCTGGCTCCTGCAATGGCACGTACTGTGGAGAGAGCCCCAGGATTCAGCACTGAGGAGAACCAGGCCCTGCTGGACAGCCTCCTTCCACAGTACAGCAAGCTGTATGGGAAACCAGGGGAGCTGGTGAGTGTGCTGTCCACTGCCTAACTAAATGTGCATGTTGTCTGACTAGCAAGACCTACAGTCTGCACGCCAGTGGCTAGCAGGCTCACTGAGTAGTTGTCACCCCCCAAAGTGTGTAGTTACATGCACTGAACAGGTATAGTGCAGTAACAGTGCATTTAAATGAGGTTTTACTTCCCAGGCAATGATACCATGTAGTAACTGCTGGCAAACTGTTCATAGCCATCGTTGCACTGCCTGTGTACATCGGGCCCGATTCACAGAACTAACTTACGACAAAATCCTAAATTTACTACCATTTTGGTATTCACAGAATGAACTTACTCATTTTGGTATTCACAGAATAAACTTACTCATTTTGGTATTCACAGAAGACACTTACACAGTTTGTGTAACTTACACATTTTGTGTAACTTACTCATTTTGTGTAACTTACACATTTTGTGTAACTTACACATTTTGTTTAACTTCACATTTTGGTATTCATAGAAGGCACTTACTCATTGATGAGTAAGTGCCTTCTGTGAATACCAAAATGAGTAAGTTAATTCTGTGAATACCAAAATTGTTGTAAGTTCATTCTGTGAATACCCAAATGTGTAAGTTCATTCTGTGAATACCAAAATTGTTGTAAGTTCATTCTGTGAATACCCAAATGTGTAAGTTCATTCTGTGAATACCAAAATTGTTGTAAGTTCATTCTGTGAATACCCAAATGTGTAAGTTAATTCTGTGAATACCCAAATGTGTAAGTTCATTCTGTGAATACCAAAATTGTTGTAAGTTTAGGATTTTGACGTAAGTTAGTTCTGTGAATCAGGCCCATCATGTGCCCCTGTGATTTAGACATGTATATCCAAATGTGTGATGCACGGAAATGTTGCATGTGTAGTAATGGGCTTTTCACTTTGTCATCCTCACAGGTTGATGCCCACCAGAAGCAGAAGATATGGCTGACCATCGTCCGGGCAGTGAGATCCGTGGGGGACTACAAGTGCCGGATCCGCAACTGCCAGAAGAGGTGGCAGGACCTTCGGGGCTGGACCCGGAGGATCGCAAGGGTCCAGCTGAAGCTGTCGCCTCCTCGCAGGAGGGGCGGACACCGGACCCTGACCCCCACATGCTCAGGATCCTGGTGGTGGTCTTCCCTGATCTGGATGGGCAGCTGAAGGCCAGAGAGCAGCAAGGAGGGGGTGAGTCCATGACTGCATTGTGAACTTTGTCTGCCATGCTATGTGCCCTCCTCTGGCCTGGTTAAACTTCCACAGTACATCAGTCATGTGGTCCAGGACCCATGTCCCTCAATTTTGCACTGCCCACTCCTCATCTGATACCCAGGTGTGGCCCTTACAGTCAGGGAATTGTGTCACTTGGGTACTGTGTCCTTGCATTTTGCTTAGCTCAAGGTGGGGGACAGCATTTGTTCCTCTAACTCTGTGGTGGGCATCATGGGTGGGTCCATTGCTTACACAATGCCTGTGTTCTGACATGTAATCTGGGTGTTACTTTGATATGTGGTCCAATTGCTGAGCTGATCCACCACATGTGCCTGGGGTATTTGGCACACACCCATGCTGCGGGTGTGAACAATGTTTGGGCCTCAGGAGTATGTATATCAAGTGTGTCACACATACTTAGCCACCTGCCTACTGTCCAGGGCTCATCCCTCATTCACGTGGGGCAGGACAGTCATGCCTACTCCAGGCCATACAATACACTCTGTACTCCCACTCCCGTGTATCAGCTGACACGTTGTGCTCAGTGATATGTCCCCTCAGGTGTCTGCCTCTGTGTCATTGTGCTGTGGCTTCGTTGTCAGGACTACTGGGGTGTTTCTCGGTTGGGGCTCAGCATGCCACCGGAGATGTGACCATAGGAGACGATACTTGTGTGACACATAGGTGTTTGATCACTTGACCGTGCAGACTGGGGTATGCGAATGTGAAGTTCAGGCAGCTGTTTCCCATTCACAGCAGATTGTGAGGTGCTCAGGTTCCGAGGGTTGTGTTACAGGTCTCCCATATGTCCAATTGGTATGACGTGGACAAATAAGAGTTCAGATGATGTGGTGTGTGGGGATGGACATGTGCACTTGTTCAGCTCCAGGACTTGCATTCCCCATGACCTAGGATTGTGACACAGTGCAGACTGCTGTTGTCTGGCTGCCCTTTCCATGTGACTGGAGACAGTGATGTATGACTCAGCAGGCATGCCTGTGCCATGGCATGAAACTTCCAATGAGTGATCCTGCAGGGGAGTGACATGTGCTACATGCACCCCATTGTGACAATGACTATCAGGACATGGGTGCATCATGGTGTCTGGTGCTGGTATGCATCACATGCATTTCAAAATTGACTCTGGCCATCCCTTTATCCGGACATCTGTACTGACTCAGTGGCAAGAGTTGTGATGTGTGCATGTTCACATACTTCACCGTGTTCTCTGCACTGTCCAACTACTGTGTAGGTGGTGCATGTGTCCACACTGGGGTATTGCCATCCCACAGACACCAGACAGATGGGTGCAAGGCCAGGAGGGACGTGAGTGCCATGGTTGACCATCGGACTGTCAATTGGCTTCTCCTACTCTGTTTGGGCACTTTTGGCAGTGTTCAACTAAGGATGCCAGGGCTTGGTCTGTAATGTGCTGTACTTACTGTGGTGTGTGCGGTCGGTGCAGGTGACTGATGTTTGTCTGTTTCCCTATTGTTTGCACATACATCCACGGCCACAGGAGGGGACAGCTCCACGGACCAGGAGGAGCCGCAGAGCCAGACTGGGTCAGCAGCCGAGGAGTGGTCGGAGGGACCCAGAGGCACGGAGGGCGAGGGGAGCCACACCGAGGAGTCCTCAGCAGCATCCACCTCAGCTGAGGACCACAGCAGCTCGGAGGATGACTCCCTTGTGGAGGCGGGTGTCAGCAGCCACCACACCCCAGCTAGTGTTGCTGTCCCCGCCACCACCACCACCACCGCCCTCCCATCGGCTCTCATTCCAGAGGTCCGTGGAGGCTCCCGTGTTCGGGAGCATGTCTCCTTCGTGCCAGGCACCGCACCCCTGCCCCTGTGTCCCCTGCTGCCCTGAGTGAGGAGTCTGTGTACCTCCTTCGCCAGCTCCATGTAGGGCAGACAGCAATGCTGAGTGTCCTCCATGCCCACACCACTCTGTTGACTCAGCTGGTGTCGTTCATGGAGGGCATCTCATCGGGCATGTCTGCCCTACAGAGGAGCAATAGGTCCATGGACTCCTCCCTGACGGCAGCAGTGTCCCTCCTCCAACAGTCCCTCACACTTCCTACCTCTGCCCCATCCACACTCCCCAGCACCCTACCTGTCCCAAGCACACACACACCGGCACAGGCACACACCAGCACAGACACAAGCAGCACACAGACACACACGCCAAAATCCAGACGCACAACGCACGCACAGTCAGGGGACTGATACCACACTCACAGGGGATGGGGCCCAGGCACACACACACGCATCCACAGTCACTCCGCAGTCCTCCGATACCTCTCCCTCCAAGGCCCCTTCCCTTGCCTCACCTGCAACCCCACCTACACAGCGGGTCTTCCTCTGTGACCTCGGCCTCTTCCCCTCCGATCCAGCTGATCCAGCATACCGGGGGAAGAGGAAGTCCACCCACACAGAGGGGAGTGGCCCTCGCCCCCGGACACCCTCCCCCAGGTGCAGACCGACTGAGGCACCCACCCGCAAGTCCCCCCAGACCCGGAAGAGCAAGACCCCGCCGCCGCCCTGCAGCTCAACCACCAAGTCTCCTTCCTCCATCCCTCAGGCCCCCACTCCACAGGTGCCCCCACCACACCCTGCCCCAGGTTCCCCCACCCACAGATACACCATCCCCAAAATGATCCGGCCTTCTCCCCTGCCACTTGCTCTTCCAGCACCACACCCCCGCTGCGCATGTCTGTGCCACTGGTGTGGAGACGGTGTCCACCCCTCTGTCCTGCCCACCTTACCTGAACCCCATTCTCCTCCCCTGGAGATAGGCACTGCAGTGGAGTCCACTACCACCCCGTCTGACTTGGGCACTGCAGTGGGGAACCTGTCCACTCCATCTGCACAGCCCACTGCAGTCGTGCCAGCACCCACACCATCTGAGTCATGCCCCCAGTTGTGCCGGCACACACCATGTCAAACACCTCCACTGCAGTTGTCAGTGACTCTCCAGCACCCACCACCCCTTCCCTGCCTCCTTCTGGTGAGCCCTGATCCTGTCCCTGCGGTGCCTGGCCTGCCCCCGTATGCCCCTCCGAGGGGATTGTCCCTGGTGTGTAGCAGTGCAGGCATGCGAAGGGTGACATCTGGCACTGTCACCCTGTTTGGACTCATATTATTGACTGGCCATTGGCCTTTGATATATATTTTCTTTCACTTCTCTCACCCAAATACTGAATAAAGCAACGTTATGTTCTCTAGTTGTTTTGCTTCTGATGTACATGTCGTTGATGATGCTAACCGTGCCCTTGCTGCAGTGATGCTGATTTTTGGTCTCATGAAAATGAAGTGTTACTGTGCAGGAACCCATGTGGTCCACGGGGAATGTGTCCTATCCTGTAGTGTATCCATGTCATCCTTTGCAGCATATGAGGGTGTCATGTTTCCAAGATTTGGCAATAGGAATTCCTAGGTTTTATTGGCAATATCACATCTGTGGCTTACAGCCCTGCACATCTGCTGTGCTTGCCATTGTTCAATTAGTCTACTTCCCTGACCGTGTGGCCATCTCCACTGGACATGCAAGTTTGGGCATCAATGGGGAAGGACTCATCTGTGTTATCAGTGCAACTTGCTATACATGTGTGTTGGATCTGTGCTGATGATTTCGGTGACACTCCCATGACCAGGCTGATATGACGGGAGCCTTCATTTGGTGCTAATTGTTGACTGTGTGACCAAGTGTTCTGTTGACATGATGGAGCCCTACTGAGGCAACGTATGGGCCAGCTTTCCTCACACAGGAGTGGGGTCCCCTCATGGCAGTGTGTAATTCTGTGACATTGCCTGAGCCCTAGGTGTGTGTTGTGTGAGCATGTCTGTGTGTGTTCACTTCCATGTTGCTGGGCATGCTGGGATCCCTAGTGATGTTCCTGTTTGTGATGCTTGCTGAGTTGACCTATGTTCCCCCAAAGTCTTCTCCCTGGGTTCTCTGGGATGTGGGTGCATGGCACATTACTGGTCATCAGGGTGTCACCCATAGGTGTGTTTGCTGTCAGGGCTGAGTTTGTGGGCAAACCCAGATGGGACACAGTCAGGATTCCCCTTGGCACTTGTTGTTTACACCTGTCATGTAATTTCCAGTTTGTGTTATCTTTCAGTGATTGTGACACGTTGTGTGTGTGACTGCTGCCACTCCTCAGGGTCAGGGCTGCAATGTTGGAAGTTGTCTATGTGTGTTCTTTGTGGGTGACCTTGGCTTCTTCATTGGTGTGTGACTGTGGCCGGGATCCCATTGGTTTGTGTGGTATTGCCGTCATGTCCATGTACAGCGTACTGTGCAGTGTGTCAGACATTCACGAGTCTTGTTGACTGGCCATGTGTGATGGGTTTCTGCACCTTAGTTGCCACCGCCACCCCTGGGATTGTCATGGGTGCATGTGCAATGTCACCAGTGCATGTGATCTTCACTGCTGCACATTGTTGGAGGTCGAGGTGTGTGGTGTTGAGTGTGTGCAGATGAGAGTTGTTGCCCGGCTAGGCCCCTGCCTCCATGTTGGCCTTGGCTGACCGGCCGTGCTGACTGATTTGTTCTTGTGTAGGTGTGATGGTAGTTTGTTGCTCAGGAAACATGACTGTGGTTCACAGTGTGAACGACATCTAGCTTTGTCATCACAGTGGGATTCTCATGCAGCCCAGGGTCACCACATTGTGGGGACCCTGGGGGTAGTGCTGTGGTGTGTCTGTGTCTTGCTGTGTTAGTTGCTGTTCCTACATGCTTGTGTGACATGTGTGATTTGTGCTCCCTCTCATCTAACAATGCCTGATTGCCCACATAGGGGATTTGGATCCATGAGTTACTTTTGTGTGGCACTGTATGCGCATCTGTGTAATTGGTATTCAGGCCTCATCATGTGTTGTGTGGTTGCCTGGGGACACTGGCACACCCCCCTCACCTGTTGTGTTTGATGTGCATTGTGGGGCTGCCAGTTTGTGTTTGTGCATCTGCACCACTGCATTGGCATATCTTCGGTGTGCCATTGGCTGTATGTTGTTTAGTGGGTTCCCCCTGCTGTCCCTGGGACTCCTAGGTCATCAGTCAGCACGATGATCATGGTTTGTGTGTGCCATTGCTGCCATGGTATGGTATCTGTTCACCTCACATCTACAGTCTCCACAGGATATCTCCATTTGTGTGCCCATTGGTGCAAATATGTGGGTCTGCATTATGATGGTCACTTCTGTCATTGTGTCATTGATGAATGTTGACAGTGTCAGCCCCCATGGGTGATGTTTGTCTGCACATGGCCAAAGGTATGTCTTCTTTGCACTGCACTGTTTGCCTCACCCAATCTATGTTGCTATGGGACACAACCACTACTTTGCCACTGATGTGTTTGTTGTTCTGTGACCAGGAATCATCCATGCAGTTTGGCAGTTGCAGCTTTTTCAATGTCAACACTTACCTTTTGATCACTGTGATGATGGGGGTTTAGACCCCATTGCCACAATGTTCAGAATGTGCTTCAGCTATTGAGCCCACACTTACCTTTTGGTCACTGTGATGATGGGGGTTTAGACCCCATTGCCACAATGTTCAAAATGTGCTTCAGCTGTGGACCCCACACTTATCTTTTGGTCACTGTGATGATGGGGGTTTAGACCCCATTGCCACAATGTTCAAAATGTGCTTCAGCTATGGACCCCACACTTACCTTTTGGTCACTGTGATGATGGGGGCTTAGACCCCATTGCCACAATGTTCAAAATGTGCTTCAGCTATGGACCCCACACTTACCTTGTGGTCACTGTGATGATGGGGGTTTAGACCCCATTGCCACAATGTTCAGAATGTGCTTCAGCTATGGACCCCACACTTACCTTTTGGTCACTGTGATGATGGGGGTTTAGACCCCATTGCCACAATGTTCAGAATGTGCTTCAGCTATGGAGCCCACACTTACCTTTTGGTCACTGTGATGATGGGGGTTTAGACCCCATTGCCACAATGTTCAAAATGTGCTTCAGCTATGGACCCCACACTTACCTTTTGGTCACTGTGATGATGGGGGTTTAGACCCCATTGCCACAATGTTCAAAATGTGCTTCAGCTATGGACCCCACACTTACCTTTTGGTCACTGTGATGATGGGGGCTTAGACCCCATTGCCACAATGTTCAAAATGTGCTTCAGCTATGGACCCCACACTTACCTTTTGGTCACTGTGATGATGGGGGTTTAGACCCCATTGCCACAATGTTCAAAATGTGCTTCAGCTATGGACCCCACACTTACCTTTTGGTCACTATGATGATGGGGCTTAGACCCCATTGCCACAATGTTCAAAATGTGCTTCAGCTATGGAGCCCACACTTACCTTTTGGTCACTGTGATGATGGGGGCTTGGACCCCATTGCCACAGTGGTCAGGGTCTGCTTGCATTGTGGAGGCCACACACATTTATGTGTGACACATGTGATAGGGGGTCACATTGTATGTTCAATGTCATGTTCAGTGTTGTAGGCATTTGACACAGTCTACACACGCTTGTCATGGTGTTGGGAGGCTGTTTTTTTCTTACATTCCTTATGTTGGAGTATGCTGGTTGTGTCATGCATTACCCATCCTATGAGTAGGGGTGGTGTGGGTGGTAGGCATCCAGCCCCCCCTGAGTAGGGGTGGTAGTAGTGGTAGGCATCCAGCCCCCATGGGTAGGGGTGGTAGTAGTGGTAGGCATCCAGCCCCCCATGGGTAGGGGTGGTGGTAGTGACAGGTATCCAGCCCCCCATGGGTAGGGGTGATAGTAGTGACAGGTATCCAGCCCCCCCTGAGTAGGGGTGGTAGTAGTGGTAGGCATCCAGCCCCCCATGGGTGGGGGTGGTAGTAGTGACAGGTATCCAGCCCCCCATGGGTAGGGGTGGTAGTAGTGACAGGTATCCAGCCCCCTGAGTAGGGGTGGTAGTAGTGGTAGGCATCCAGCCCCCATGGGTAGGGGTGGTAGTAGTGGTAGGCATCCAGCCCCCCATGGGTAGGGATGGTAGTGGTGACAGGCATCCAGCCCCCCCTGAGTAGGGGTGGTAGTAGTGGTAGGCATCCAGCCCCCCATGAGTAGGGGTGGTAGTAGTGACAGGCATCCATCCCCCCATGGGTAGGGGTGGTGGTAGTGACAGGTATCCAGCCCCCCATGGGTAGGGGTGGTAGTAGTGACAGGTATCCAGCCCCCCCTGAGTAGGGGTGGTAGTAGTGGTAGGCATCCAGCCCCCCATGGGTGGGGGTGGTAGTAGTGACAGGTATCCAGCCCCCCCTGAGTAGGGGTGGTAGTAGTGGTAGGCATCCAGCCCCCCATGGGTAGGGGTGGTAGTAGTGGTAGGCATCCAGCCCCCCATGGGTAGGGGTGGTAGTAGTGACAGGTATCCAGCCCCCCATGGGTAGGGGTGGTAGTAGTGACAGGCATCCAGCCCCCCATGGGTAGGGGTGGTAGTAGTGGTAGGCATCCAGCCCCCCATGGGTAGGGGTGGTAGTAGTGACAGGTATCCAGCCCCCCCTGAGTAGGGGTGGTAGTAGTGGTAGGCATCCAGCCCCCCATGGGTAGGGATGGTAGTGGTGACAGGCATCCAGCCCCCCCTGAGTAGGGGTGGTAGTAGTGGTAGGCATCCAGCCCCCATGGGTAGGGATGGTAGTGGTGACAGGCATCCAGCCCCCCCTGAGTAGGGGTGGTAGTAGTGGTAGGCATCCAGCCCCCCATGGGTGGGGGTGGTAGTAGTGACAGGTATCCAGCCCCCCCTGAGTAGGGGTGGTGGTAGTGGTAGGCATCCAGCCCCCCATGGGTAGGGGTGGTAGTAGTGACAGGTATCCAGCCCCCCATGGGTAGGGGTGGTAGTAGTGACAGGCATCCAGCCCCCCATGGGTAGGGGTGGTAGTAGTGGTAGGCATCCAGCCCCCATGGGTAGGGGTGGTGGTAGTGACAGGTATCCAGCCCCCTGAGTAGGGGTGGTAGTAGTGGTAGGCATCCAGCCCCCATGGGTAGGGATGGTAGTGGTGACAGGCATCCAGCCCCCCTGAGTAGGGGTGGTAGTAGTGGTAGGCATCCAGCCCCCCATGGGTAGGGATGGTAGTGGTGACAGGCATCCAGCCCCCCTGAGTAGGGGTGGTAGTAGTGGTAGGCATCCAGCCCCCCATGGGTAGGGATGGTAGTAGTGACAGGTATCCAGCCCCCCCTGAGTAGGGGTGGTAGTAGTGGTAGGCATCCAGCCCCACATGGGTGGGGATGGTAGTGGTGACAGGCATCCAGCCCCCCCTGAGTAGGGGTGGTAGTAGTGGTAGGCATCCAGCCCCCCATGGGTAGGGATGGTAGTGGTGACAGGCATCCAGCCCCCCCTGAGTAGGGGTGGTAGTAGTGGTAGGCATCCAGCCCCCCATGGGTAGGGGTGGTAGTAGTGACAGGTATCCAGCCCCCCATGGGTAGGGGTGGTAGTAGTGGTAGGCATCCAGCCCCCCATGGGTAGGGGTGGTGGTAGTGACAGGTATCCAGCCCCCCATGGGTAGGGGTGGTAGTAGTGACAGGTATCCAGCCCCCCCTGAGTAGGGGTGGTAGTAGTGGTAGGCATCCAGCCCCCCATGGGTAGGGGTGGTAGTAGTGGTAGGCATCCAGCCCCCCATGGGTAGGGATGGTAGTGGTGACAGGCATCCAGCCCCCCCTGAGTAGGGGTGGTAGTAGTGGTAGGCATCCAGCCCCCCATGGGTAGGGGTGGTAGTAGTGACAGGCATCCAGCCCCCCATGGGTAGGGGTGGTGGTAGTGACAGGTATCCAGCCCCCCATGGGTAGGGGTGGTAGTAGTGACAGGTATCCAGCCCCCCCTGAGTAGGGGTGGTAGTAGTGGTAGGCATCCAGCCCCCATGGGTGGGGGTGGTAGTAGTGACAGGTATCCAGCCCCCCCTGAGTAGGGGTGGTAGTAGTGGTAGGCATCCAGCCCCCATGGGTAGGGGTGGTAGTAGTGGTAGGCATCCAGCCCCCATGGGTAGGGGTGGTAGTAGTGGTAGGCATCCAGCCCCCATGGGTAGGGGTGATAGTAGTGGTAGGCATCCAGCCCCCATGGGTAGGGGTGGTAGTAGTGACAGGTATCCAGCCCCCATGGGTAGGGGTGGTAGTAGTGACAGGCATCCAGCCCCCATGGGTAGGGGTGGTAGTAGTGGTAGGCATCCAGCCCCCATGGGTAGGGGTGGTGGTAGTGACATGTATCCAGCCCCCTGAGTAGGGGTGGTAGTAGTGGTAGGCATCCAGCCCCCCATGGGTAGGGATGGTAGTGGTGACAGGCATCCAGCCCCCCTGAGTAGGGGTGGTAGTAGTGGTAGGCATCCAGCCCCCATGGGTGGGGATGGTAGTGGTGACAGGCATCCAGCCCCCCTGAGTAGGGGTGGTAGTAGTGGTAGGCTTCAGGCCCCCATGGGTAGGGGTGGTAGTAGTGGTAGGCATCCAGCCCCCCTGAGTAGGGGTGGTAGTAGTGGTAGGCATCCAGCCCCCATGGGTAGGGGTGGTAGTAGTGACAGGTATCCAGCCCCCTGAGTAGGGGTGGTAGTAGTGGTAGGCATCCAGCCCCCATGGGTAGGGATGGTAGTGGTGACAGGCATCCAGCCCCCCTGAGTAGGGGTGGTAGTAGTGGTAGGCATCCAGCCCCCATGGGTAGGGATGGTAGTGGTGACAGGCATCCAGCCCCCCTGAGTAGGGGTGGTAGTAGTGGTAGGCATCCAGCCCCCCATGGGTAGGGGTGGTAGTAGTGACAGGTATCCAGCCCCCTGAGTAGGGGTGGTAGTAGTGGTAGGCATCCAGCCCCCATGGGTGGGGGTGGTAGTAGTGACAGGTATCCAGCCCCCATGGGTAGGGGTGGTAGTAGTGACAGGCATCCAGCCCCCATGGGTAGGGGTGGTAGTAGTGACAGGCATCCAGCCCCCCATGGGTAGGGGTGGTAGTAGTGGTAGGCATCCAGCCCCCATGGGTGGGGGTGGTAGTAGTGACAGGTATCCAGCCCCCCATGGGTAGGGGTGGTAGTAGTGACAGGCATCCAGCCCCCATGGGTAGGGGTGGTAGTAGTGGTAGGCATCCAGCCCCCCATGGGTAGGGGTGGTGGTAGTGACAGGTATCCAGCCCCCCTGAGTAGGGGTGGTGGTAGTGGTAGGCATCCAGCTCCCCATGGGTGGGGGTGGTAGTAGTGACAGTTATCCAGCCCCCCATGGGTAGGGGTGGTGGTAGTGACAGGTATCCAGCCCCCCTGAGTAGGGGTGGTGGTAGTGGTAGGCATCCAGCCCCCCATGGGTAGGGGTGGTGGTAGTGACAGGTATCCAGCCCCCTCTGAGTAGGGGTGGTAGTAGTGGTAGGCATCCAGCCCCCATGGGTAGGGATGGTAGTGGTGACAGGCATCCAGCCCCCCCTGAGTAGGGGTGGTAGTAGTGGTAGGCATCCAGCCCCCCATGGGTAGGGATGGTAGTAGTGACAGTGTCAGGGTCTAAATCCCTTTTGCTGTCTGAACCACACAGGAGCAGAATGACGCTAGGTCCCAATACCCTTCTCAGAACCAACCCTGCTAGGTCTTTTAGTATTCCATTGCAGGTAAGTTCTAAGGGGGGAAAAGGGGTTGGGGACAGAGAAGAGACTGCTCCAATATTCTGCCTGTTCAGCTACGTCTTCTTCTTCTTACTGGACTGCAACATTAACATGTAAAAAACCTTTATTTATTGTGCCTTTTAACTTACTGTTTTTTCTATGGTGTATAAATAACTTATCTTACCAGAATGTTTACTGAAGCTTACTTCTCTTCTACTTCTCATGTATTGTTTGCTAGGTTGTATGAGAAGTCTTCACTCAGATCTCTTTCCTTTTCGTTCTCAGGTACAATCTGCACTTGATCCTGCTATTCCTTAATGTAAGAAAGATAAGGTAAGTATTTATTTCTGTATTCCTAATTTATGTATTATTTGGGTTTCTCTTTCTTTCTATTAACTCACTGTTAAGAGACTGGAGTGGGCCTTGAACTGGGGTTTCTGTAGTAGGATGACTGGTTTTCTGTCTTTAATTAGTTTTTTAAACAATGCTTCAGAACTTAGGTTAAATGTTAAAAGGAAGCGTTCCTTTTATTCAGGCCTTTGGTTTTAATGTTTGCTGGAAGCACTGCCATACGTGAGGAGAACATTACTGGAGTTCTTTAACACATGGCATGAGAAAGAAACATGCCGGGCCTTTGACCCTGACTTCACCTTTTAATTAATTCTCAGAAGAGTGAACAAGTTTCAGTCTAAGAAGACACTGCGTGTTGAAAGGTCACGCCTGCGTCTGACAGATTCTGGAACAGCTGAAAAAGACAGCTGATTCAAAAAGCTTTTTATTTAATCTTCTCAGCTAAGGAAAGCAATTACTGAAAAAAGTATTTCCAGTTTTCAAACGAAGGAAAATATATTCTGACTTGTTTCCTTTTTTCTCTTTAAATAGAAATTTACCTCTGACACAATAACCTTTTCTCACAGAATGTTTTATATTAGCTACAAGTTTAACACTAACCTGATTAGTGAGGGAATGTAGTTCCGACGAAGCTAACCCCGATTTTATCGCAACTACCCTAACTGACTTCCACGACGCTGGGAAAACAGGTGCTCTTCAAATTATTTCTTCAGTGAAGTGCACAGTGGAATGTTGAAGCACACTTCACCTGATGTCATGAAGCCTAAAAGACTAGACTGCTAACAGTGGTGTGCTGTCGCAGTATGTGCATGTTGGCAGCCATCTTGGAGTTCCATCGGTGCCAACAAGCACTCCAGCTTGAGGGATTATCTGACTTTTGGTAAGTTTGTAGGGGGAAAATGGTAGCCAGCATACAGTTAGAAGGAGGAAACCTCCCGTGAGTCCTGACAGACAGGTATCCAGCCCCCCCTGAGTAGGGGTGGTGGTAGTTATTTCACAAAACATCCAAGGCAGAAGCTGCCAGATTTAACATGCACATCCACTATCTTATGTGTCTGAAAAAATACTTTACAAGAACTCAATGTACTTTAGGTGCTCTTCAGGCAAAACGTCCTCCTCTGCCTTTGGAAAACAAAACCAACCACCACTGGAGACAGAATCCCCTCTGGAGTCCAATAATTTGTCACACAATTGCCGAGGCACACTGAGTTTTAATCCAAGCCAGTGAAGCTAGCTTTTATCATTGGTCACAATATAATTGAAGATCACAGATCAATTCACGGTTTTCTTTGTTTTGTTCTTTATTGTTCTTTTTAGAAAAATATATTATATATACAAGCAGCCGACACGTGTTTCGTCCAAAGGACTTTTTCAAGGCTAATATGTATAGATATATCAAATAGTAGCTCCGTGATCAATAATATGAAGACCTGATAGGACGTAGAAATTCCATGTCGTATCTCTACTCATGAGATTAACTGTGTAGATCATTCTTTTACTCCAACCATTAATTTGAAGAGGTCATGATAACCTTCCTCTCCGTGCTTCTTCTCGCGTGTAGCGTAGATACGAAGGGGTGGTGGTAGTGGTAGGCATCCAGCCCCCCATGGGTAGGGGTGGTAGTAGTGGTATGCATCCAGCCCCCCATGGGTGGGGGTGGTAGTCGTGACAGGTATCCAGCCCCCCATGGGTTCGGGTGGTAGTAGTGACAGGCATCCAGCCCCCCATGGGTAGGGTTGGTAGTAGTGGTAGGCATCCAGCCCCCCATGGGTAGGGGTGGTGGTAGTGACAGGTATCCAGCCCCCCTGAGTAGGGGTGGTGGTAGTGGTAGGCATCCAGCCCCCCATGGGTAGGGGTGGTAGTAGTGGTAGGCATCCAGGCCCCCATGGGTAGAGGTGGTAGTAGTGGTAGGCATCCAGGCCCCTATGTGTGTATATGGCATTGGTGATAGCCATCCCGCCCCTATGGTGCTGCTGTTGCTGGTGTAAGTAATTTCTGAATCCCTATGTGTGTGTTATATGTCGGGTATGTGTGGTTTGTTTGTGTGGTGGGTGTCTGACTTACCTTCTGCGACGTACGCGTCCGTACCAGTTCCGGTAATAGATGTAGAGTATTGGTAGGATCTGCGCTATTGGATTCATAGTTGGTTCGTCTCGTTCGTCTTTCTCGTTGCTTCGACTCGTCCTCGTGGCTGGAGTGTTCGTCTCGTAGCCGTGGATCGTCTTGTGGCGCGAATCAGATCTTATGTGCGCCTCTCCCGGATGCTTTGACGTGCCGTGCGTAGCGACGGGTTCGGCGCATATGGAGTGCGCATCGTACTAGTCCGGCCGGACGGGGCTGCATTTTGGCTTCCGTGCGACTCGATTATGCGTTTCCGGATCAGGCTCGGTCGGAGAACAGGAGCTGGATTGGGTGAGTGCGACTGGGTCGGGATCTGGGCAGTTATGTGCATCGTACTTGCTCGTTCGGACGTATGAACGAATCGGTCGGAAAACACGCATTCGCCTGGGTTTTTTCCCGGGCGAATAGTGTTAGGTGCGCCTCCGACAGGGATCGGAATCGACCCCTAAGTCTGGCACGAAGAGTTCTGTTTGCGGTGAAGAAGGTCACGAGGAGCAGACTGAACGTTGTGTATGGCTTTCACTGTGGAGCGAAGAGCAGGGTGGACATCATGGATGGTTGTCACAGAAGCACAAAGAACTGGTCAGGCATCAAGGGCAGTCATTGCTGTAGCTTCACTCTGACGGTTGTCATGGACTGTCATTTCTGTAGAGCGAAGTGCAGGTCTTGTGGTGCTGGTCATCACGTGCTGTTGTTGTCACTGCGAAGAATTTCTGGTCATTGTGAGCAGGACAGTTGTGGCACGAACTGGCCCTTTCAAGGAGCCCAGCCTCAGGAGTAGTACACTGATGCTAGCCAAGGGTTCAGGGCCTGGGAAGGCACCACTTGGGAATCAGGGATTCACTCCACCAGAGGTCAGCAGGTCCAGGCAGGTATAGTTGCAGGAGGTCAGCTGGGCAGCTGCAACGGGTTGTCTTAAGCTTTTACAAAGGAACGTTTTCATTATTGTATGAAATTGGGTAATTGAGTAATTGGTCGAGGGACCAATTCAAGCAACAACCACAATCCTTGTGATTGGTGACCCACAAAAGTGGGAGATGGCACAGATGGTTGGGACAAGAAAATGCCAACTTTCGAAAAATGGCACTTACACAACTGTGACTTAAAATCTATCTTTATCATTAAAGAGGACTTTCAATTACAATTCATTTGAGTCTAAACAGCATATCTCTATCTGCTCCCAATCCAAAGATTGCACATATTAAATGTAGTAACGTAACCCAGTGTTTGTCAATGGGAGAGATAAACCTTACAACAGTAAAAAATGACTTTAGGGGTTTTTCACTGCTAGGCTATGTAAAACATAAGTGCACATGTCCTGCATTTAAAATACAATGCACCCCGCCCTAGGAGCATTACCTTAGGGGTAAATTAGAAGTAATAAAAAGGAAGGCTGAGGCCTGACAAAAGGTTTATTTTGGCATGTCGAAATGACAGTTTAAAACAGCACTACAGGCTGCAGTGCAGGCCTGAGACATGTTTTAAAAGGGTATTTAGCGGATGACACAATGAATGCTGCAGGCCCATGTTAGCATTTAGTTTACAGACCCTGGTACATGTAGTACTATCTACTACAGACTTACAAGTGAATTAAATGTGCCAATTAGGTGAAGGCCTATTTGACCATGTTTGAAGGAGAGAGCACAAGCACTTTAGCACTGTTGGGCAATGGCAAAGTGCACAGAGTACTAAAGCTAACAAAAACGAATTTAGCAATACAGGAGGAGTGAAAGCAAATAGTTTGGGGGAGTACCATGGCAAGGATGTAATTTCAACAATTATATTAAATTATTAGATTTTTGAATGAAGATGAAACATGTACTGAATCATTAAAAAAAATGGAGGTACACAATTTAATATAAGTCAATTTAATTTAGAAATGTAAAATATTTTTGAAATTTAAAAAAAAGGTGTATTATTTAGTACAAATATTATTTCCCATATTTAAAAAATGAATTTCATATATATTTATTAGCAAAAAAATGAGATACTTTTTGGATATTTAATCAGACATTGAGTAATATTTATTTAGTTTTAAAATGTATCTATGTTCGATGCATAATAATAATAACAACGATAATAAAAATAATATTTAATTTGCTTGTCTGATTTTCATTATTATTTTGAAATATCCCATGGCAGAACTAGACATCAGTGCAATTCGTGCACAACACTGACAGCTGATTTTGTGTTCCTGGTGAGAATCGATGAAACTAACTATCGCACACAAATTTGGCTTTCTGATTTACTGGTCCATCCAAAAACAGAATGAATCATGTTAGGTAGAATCTCTGCTAAACAGCAGCTGGATGTAATATGCAAGCAAATACCATTTGGATAGACAATGAGCAAGATTGTGGGCCAGAACTGCCACATCACTGTGGGAATGAAAAGGGAACAAGCTAATACAGGCATAGAAAACACTAAAACAATCAGGGAGACAGGCATCACGAGCAAATACATCATTATCAATGACACGGAAGAACTGAGTCCCTCCCTCGCCAAACATGTTACCTGTTGTTACCAAGTCAAACCTAATTTGTTCACATTGACACAATGAAACACTCCTAACATGATTATTATGCATCAAACGGAGGTACCGTTCCCAGGATACTAAAAGACACCTTCAGTTATCCAGCAGAAGTCATAGAAATGAAAACTCATAAACAGTTACATACACGAAAAACACAAAAATGCTCATCCACAAGTCAAGAAAATCTTTGGGGCTCATTACGATGGCGGGCGGAAGCACAACCGCCGTGCTGGCGGATGCAAAAACCACCAGTTACCGCCGGCACGCAGCAGTCCACACGCCCGCCCAATTACGATGCGAAAAGTAGGCCAAACACCGCCGGCAAGCCAGCAACACCGTCCGCCATCAAAGTGCGCCCGTACACGTAGCGGCGCAGCCTAACTGACACACACCGTCCGACGAAACACGTCCCGCCCGGCGTATAAATTACGATGCCGCAAACAAACGGCTCCCACGGCCAAGAGATACCGTACGACAAACCGAAGCGGTAACACGGACGCCGAGCACGGACAACGAAGAAGCGGCTCCCCGAGCATGAATCCAGCACTGCAGGCCCTCCCCATTCTCCTGCTGATGCACCACCAAGGACGCAACGTACCGCGGAGACGCAGGTAGGCACACACACAACAAGTGCACGCAAACAGCGCACACAGTGCAAGGGCGGAAAAAGCGGACAACCCCCACCAGCGCGTGTACACTACACATCCACCATTGCATCCACATATGAAACACAGGCCAAATCGTAACATCGCGTAACACATGTGTACACACCACCTGGGACTAGGAACCAACAACCCCGTCACGGCCCCAAAGCGGCGATGACGCCGCCACACATGCGCACAACGCAGAGGCCAACCGCAGCGCCATGCATGCGTCGCACACAGACACAGGGACACAACCAAGCAGCACACACATCAGCCCCACCCCGAACGCACATGACACGTGACAGGCCTGCCACAGACATGTCCCCAACGCCCAATTCACGGACAACACCCAACGCCACACAACCGACGCACACATGTCAGTGAAGTCACGCAACAGCAGGACACACCCCAGTGTAACAAACATGGCGTAGCACACAGCGGCGGCAACACCAACTAGGAGAAGCAGGGCCCCTTCGGGAAGAGGAACGCCAGTACCACACTGAAACACCCATACCACCCTGCACATATGAACAAGACATATAAAACGGAACACCAAAGAGCCCGGGGACCGACAACAGGTGGCCCAAGAATAACATTCACACACAAGGCCCAACGCAGAGCGGAAAGGCAGCCTGCCGCCCACACAAGGGAGAGCAGACAGCACTGAATGACCTTCCATTCCAACTCCGAAACCACAGCCCTACGACAGAAGCTGGTGAATACAGCCATTGTCCAAGAATAGACCAACACAGGCATGCCGAGGAGACCGACCACAGGGCAGATAGCGCATATCACAGAAGCACACAACGGACGGGGAAGAAAGAAGAAAACACTCCCCCATGTCGGCCACATGCAAGTTAATTGGAAGGAGTCACACATCACTGACCTTGAACTGTCTGAGAAGCATGTGGGATGAGGGCCCGTGTCCTCCAAACAAGCCAACAGAACACAAGTCCTGTCTCCCTACGACTACACAGAGCTCACAGCAACCTCGGAGCATGCACATTGCAGACTGCACACACAGCCGGAGCACGCCACCACAACGCACCGCTGCGAAATGGCAACCGCAACACACCTACCCAACTACGCCGAACAGCTCAAGCTGTACAAAACCAACCTGTTTCATACATTGGGATGCGATCTCCTGTCCCTGCTGAACGTAAGTTACCGACTGACTTACCGCATCACATTGTTCAGCTGCGTCATGCCCGTCTTCTACTGTCGGAGGTGTCCCTACCAGCATCCCGTGGAGATATGCCTCTCCAACCCGGCATGTCTGAAGGCGGACCTGCTACCACTACTCCTCCCTCTGGACGCACACGACAGGGCCTGCTCTGCCTATGGGGGCATGGCGTATGTGGCCAACATCGCACCCGCACTGAAATGGGACCACTGTGCCTCCACACGACGGATCATCGAGAACAGCTACATCGAATGTCACCCAGCATGCCCCATCATGGTCCTCCAAGGGACAACTTACGAACAACACCTTGACAGCCACCATCCGCTACATTGGCTGGCAAACATGTACACCACCAATGACATGGAAGCCCTGCTGGACGGCATCGCATACCTGACAACCTGTAAATTCGTCGGACCACAACGCAGGTTCCCCGATTGACCTATGATGTCCAACCCCGCACCCATGCTTAGCTTCCGCACGGACTGGCCAGTCACCACCACAACAGCCATACCAAACGACCGGCAACTGTAACCACACCATCAACGACATCGCCATGACATCGGATATGACCGGGACATGCACACTGTTCCCCATCACATCCAGGAACACCGCATGCATCGTGGGAGGCAGTGGCATGGGCTCTGTGTATCGCACCCACATGGACGGAACTGCACGAACCACCAGGACACGACATGGATCCAGCGCACATGGACACACACACCGCTCAGTGGACATGAATAGGTCGCCTGGAGTCTGTGGGTGCTGCACCCCTCCCACCCCCGCCCCGGGAATCCCATACCAGGACCTTTGCATGGACGACAAGTGCATACAACAACAACACGACCCCAGTGACTGTGACATGTCCAGTAACCACCACAGTGCAACAACAAGTGGCACGCCGCTGCATGCACGCAAGCACATGCCCTGATGTCATCTCACATGCACGCGTGCATGAGGAACAACCGCAGCAAACCTGTCACATGGAACTGAGATGGACTGTGCCCATGATGCCAAGCGGTCTGGTAGGCTACATGTATACCGTCTGTGTCAAAGTCCGCAGCTCCGCAGCTATACGTAAATGTACATTAGCACAGCCTTGGCCAAGCAGATGTCACTCTGAAGCCCACATCCCACATGCAACAGCCAATCACATGTAACCCCACACCCTATCCCATTTGCAATCATGCTCAGTATATCCTCAACATGTATTCCGCTGCCAGTAGTGTCCACTATACTGCATCACAGAGGACAGAAGACTCAATATAATGTTTGAAACCAAAACTGTCTCCGCTGACTCATTTCACAAGTACGAATGAGAGAGGATGAGAGTATGTGAAGTACACGGCAGTCGTGACATGACCATGTAGTCCACTGGTATTGGATGTCAACGCAAATGAGTAGCACAACTGTGGAAGACACACATGTGTCGTGTGAAGTCGTATGGACGCAGTGCTCAGGTGGGTGGGTGTGACGGGTAGATGCGCACATGCCAAGTTGGAGCACGCCGTGTTGGGAGGGGTCATGAACAGTACACCACCGCTTCCCTGGGCATTGTGAGAGGACACCTGTCGGGGGGAGTGAACACGTGTGTGCACAGCAGCCGGGCACACGTACAAAGCGGTACCAGGCGCACCTCAGCCCACCCTCTGTGGACAAGCTGGATCCTGTTGTGCGCCCGCCATGCCCCTTGACAAGGCACACACAGCCCCAGTCGACCAGGTGTAACCCCAACATAGTCAATCCGCACAGGCGATACAGGGCACGGGATGGCAGTGGAGCATGGTGTGTGAGAGGTCTCCTCGCGCTCCTCCTGGTCATATCACGCAGGCAATAGAACCTCAACGTCTAGCATGGCACAAGTCAAATGGAAGTGTAGGGGACGCACCACAGCACGAGCAGCACTGACGTCACGGGAGGTGGCTCGCACCATCCCATCCATTGCCCATCATACCAACCACGCCACATGCCATTGCGACTAAGTGCAAGCGCGTGCGCCACCACCCCCGAGCCCTCCCCAGAGAGGCCAAAGAGTGAATGTGTGGGCCATCAGCCACAGACGGACGCGGCCTGGCCGCAAGGGCAGCCACAGCCACTGGGTGTCGCAGGTGGCGGATCCGGAAGGCGAAGACTGTGATGCATAGTCCATGCAGGCCGGGTCTCCATTTGGGGCACCACGCAGGTGGACGGCGTCCCGCCACACATCATACCCTGAGACAGCCCACTCGTGCAACTGGACCCACACATACACTCCTTGCCCTCTCTGGTGCGAGCTTGGGGCTGCCTGTGCAAGCGCTAGCCTCGCAGGTGAGCATGCATATTGGGGGAGCGAGGGAGGACATGAGGGCTGGGGCGAAGATGACTGTATCACTGTCAGTTAGTACAAGGGATGACCCAGATGTGGAAAGGAAGAGACGTGTCCCGTGTGTACTGCAACTAGTCGCCAATCCAACTACCCCCCATGTCCGGAATGTAAGCCCGCACCTAGGCCCGCCCATCCGCCACATCGAACATACCACCAGCACGACAACCTTCCCATTCGAAACACTGACTGGGGGTGGCGACCAGTGAACAATCATGTGTAGCCTACCCACGCGTACATGTGGGCCCTCCATGATCCATGTCACCTGCGGCAAAGTCATGACATGCGCAATGAGGGAAGTGAGGAGAGCTGTCCGCCCCACGCACAGAAGGTGCATCAGCTCCACAGACCCAGCAGTGAGTCCAGCAGGGGTCACATGTGCAGGGGCAGCTGTGCCTGGTGTGAAGGCACATGCATATAGACAGCACATCGACCAATGTGTAGTCTGCCCACATCTACAGTCCATCATCATGCGGACATAGGAATTGAACACAGGGCAACACATCTTAGTTGGTGCACCCACCGTGACCAACAATGCGCAATCATCGACGTACCCGCCCTGTGCATGGCCCCCACCCAACGGAGGCACATCCAGTGCCACCATCCCACACACACAAGCCTTCCACGGAACATGCTGTGTCCAATGGTCAGTACAGAGTCAGCGCCCATCTGGTGGATCCTGAACAGGAGACACATGCACACACATGCCAGCTCCCACTATGTACGTCTGCCACCTGGCACGTGCAATGTAACCTCTCACCTGTGACGTGTGACTGCAAGCACACAGCCGTCTTGGCATGGGGCTGTCAATGTGGACACCTGTCAATGTTTCGGGAGGTGTGATCCGTATAGTGCTGTACATAGGGTGCAGTGCTGACACCTACTACTGTCTCATATCCCCTCGTGCCACAGGTCCCACTTGTTTTGGCCGCTCAGCCTGTGCCCACATCGTCGTCGTCGTGTGCCATACTCATCCAGCCACGGAAGCAGTTCCATGCTCAGCAGACATTCATGTTGCCGTGGCGTTGCCGCTTGACGGATATGCAGTCAGTCCCCATCAGCACGCCACGCAAGTCATTGGGGCCTAGATCCCCATGTGCATGCACATGGCAGTGGTTTGTATCACTAGCCATTGCCATTGTTGGGAGACCTGTGTAAGTGTATTGTGGCCGTGCCGTCCCAGCTTGACAGCTGGGCTGTGGCTCATGTGCTTGCTCAGTCATGTCAGTGATGTGTATGCGAAATTGCTATGTGTCGTGTTGCTTTGACATGTGTCCTCTGCCATTGTCCCTAGGCGGAGAACGAACATTGACCGCCCATACCAATTGCTGGCGGACATGGACGATACAGAGGTTATTAGGAAGTTTCGGCTGGACAGGCCAACCCTGCATCGACTGTGTGCCATGTTAGAACCCCATCTCCGTCCCCGCAGGGTGTATCCGACTGCTGTCACCCCCACGGCTAAGGTGATGGCCGCCATGCATTTCTTCGCCACTGGGTCATTCCAGCACACAGTGGGCATTGGAGGAGGGATGTCCCAGCCCATGTTCAGCAAGGTGCTGAGGGATGTACTGGCAGCCATGATGCTGTACCGAAACAGGTACATCCGCTTCCCCAGGGCTCGTGAATTGGCGGCAGTGAAGGGTGCATTCTATGCCCTTGGCAGAATCCCACACGTCGTTGGAGCCATTGACTGCACACATGTCGGCCTTGTTCCACCACAGGCCACTGAGCACCTGTACCGCAACAGGAAGCACACGCACTCCCTGAATGTGCAAGTGGTGTGCCTTGCGGACATGGTGATCACCCACGTGTGTGCAAAGTTCCCAGGCTCGGCCCATGACGCACACATAATGCGCAACAGCATCTTGCCACGACTGATGTCCAATATGCAACAGGATCGTGGCTGTATTGTCGGTGAGTATGTGGAGTGGTGTAGCGTGCTGGTTGTGCGATGCTGTCCCCTGTCCAGTTGGAATAGCAACGGTTCTCTGTGTCCCTCACACCCAGGTGACTCTGCGTACCCGAATGGGGCATGGCTGCTCAGTCCATTGAGGAATCCTCGCACCCCAGCAGACGATCGCTACAATGAGGCACATGGGAGGACCAGACATGTGGTCGAGCGTACCTTTGGCCTCCTCAAGTCCAGGTTCAGGTGCCTGGACCGCACCGAGGGTGCGCTGGCGTACTCCCCACAGAAGGTGTGCCGGATAGTGGTGGCGTGCTGCATGCTGCACAATCTGGCCATTCGGAAGCAGATCCCCCTCATCGTGGATGACGGAGATCAACCAGGGCCCCATCCCGCAGACCAGGACAGCTCGAGTGAGGAGGACAGCGGAGAGGAGGAAGCTGGTAATGTGCGGCAGCAGCTCATCGCCCGCTACTTCACTTGACGGTGAGTGTCCATGTACGACGGCTGATGTGGCTGTATCTGTGCAGGTGTGTGTGTGCTGTGTCAGGGTGGCCGTTTGTTCACTGCGTGCTGTGTGTCAATGCTCCATGGCCAGGGTAGTATGCCACTGTTGGTGGCTGTGGCATTGTGCCCTATTGCTCTGTGCGATGTGTGTACATTGCTTGTAGTTGTTGACATGTACTGTGTGATGGGTGTGTGACACACTCATTGAATGTGCTCCTGTTCTGTCTCCCACCCCTAGGTCCCTACAGGCCCTCCGGATTCCATTGCCATGCCACGCATCAGGTGCCTTTCCGCCCAAGGTGGCCGTTGTATTCCGTACAAATAAAACACAGGGCACAAACAGCAGTTAGTGTAAGAGGTGCATTTATTTCAAACTGTGACATGTGATTGTGTGTAAGGTGATGACAAAAGTGGTGCGTGCAGTGACAATGAGCTGTCGGTCATGGCTGCGTGATGCTCAGGGTGTACCCACTGGTTCTATGTCCATAGTCCAACACACACATGCCATCCAGATGGCTGTGTGGAGTGGGATCGTAGTCCAAGTCAATGCAGTGGGTGGTCAAGGAAGGCTGGCTGGCTGCCTCACTTGCGTTTGGAGCGTGCGAAGTCCTTCCGGGAGATCTGTTTCCACTTCGGACGGCCCCTTCCACGTTTGCGAGGGGGTGCCTGCTTGCGACATGCTGGTGGTTGAGGTGTGCTCACTGGCTGTGGACGCAGGGGAACTGGACACTGCTGCTCGACCCTGCGCCCCGGCAGGTGGTGGCGGAGGGGAGCTGCTGTCCCTGGCTGTGACCTCACCGCCACCACCAGCTGGCCCATGAGGTCCACGAGTTGGCCCATACGGGCGTCCATGGACCTCAGCACCCCCAGCACCTCCCGCGTGTCTGAAGCAGACCTGAACCATTGTCCTTGGGCCTCTTCATAGGCCCCAAGGACTCTGGCCATTTGAGGCAGGGCATGGCTCCCAGGGGAGGCTGGCGTTTCCCTGACTCTGCTCCTCCTACCAGTCCTGCTGCCACCGGCCTGCCCACTAGCCACATTGCTCACCACGGTCCTCGCTGTGGCTCCCAGGGTGGATCCAGTCGGCCGGGCCACCACCTGTGCTGGGGCTGGTGCCAGCGAAGACGTGGTGGTGGTGGCGGCGGTGGTGGTCGGTGCGGCGATGGTGGCGGTTGCGGCAGTGGTAGTGGCCGCAATGACCGTGGGTGTGGCCGCAACGACAGTGGCAGCAGGGGGCTGGGAATGTTCAGCAGCCCTGGATGATGGGTTGGTGGGTAGGAGGGGTCCTGGGGAGCGGCTGGGCCCTGCCACACCAGATGGGCCTGCTTGGTGGTCCGTGTCCGAAGAGGAGGACAGATCCTCCACATCCGTGTGTCCTCGTTGGGGGCTTGTAGGCTGGCTGTGCTGGCTGCTGGCTCCATCCCCAGCATCCAGCAGTTCGTCACCTGTGGAGAGAATGAGATTTGTTATTGTGTTGCACCTGGCGAAGTATGTATTTGTCGTCTGACATTAACAGTTCGTGCAATCTCGTACATGGGTTTCCCGGAGGCGTGTGTGTGGCTGTAGCATTTGTAGTTGTGTGTGCTTGGCAATGGGACTGTGTGCTGTGCACATGTGGCATGGGACGGATTGGCCATGCCGATGGGTGTGTCGCTGTGCCCCTACTTATTGTGACTCTGGTGTATGCGAGCTCCTGGCCCATCCTGGGTCTGGTTTGTACTTTGCTTTTGGTGTTCAGATGGGACGCTTAGGAACGCATATGGCAACATGGGGGCCATGCCCCAGATTCGCATTTGGGAGGGAATATGCTTTTGGGGTTCAAATGGAACGCTTAGGAACGCATATGGCAACATGGGGGCCATGCCCCAGATTCGCATTTGGGAGGGAATATGCTTTTGGGGTTCAAATGGAACGCTTAGGAACGCATATGGCAACATGGGGGCCATGCCCCAGATTCGCATTTGGGTGGGAATATGCTTTTGGGGTTCAAATGGAACGCTTAGGAACGCATATGGCAACATGGGGGCCATGCCCCAGATTCGCATTTGGGAGGGAATATGCTTTTGGGGTTCAAATGGAACGCTTAGGAACGCATATGGCAACATGGGGGCCATGCCCCAGATTCGCATTTGGGAGGGAATATGCTTTTGGGGTTCAAATGGAACGCTTAGGAACGCATATGGCAACATGGGGGCCATGCCCCAGATTCGCATTTGGGAGGGAATATGCTTTTGGGGTTCAAATGGAACGCTTAGGAACGCATATGGCAACATGGGGGCCATGCCCCAGATTCGCATTTGGGAGGGAATATGCTTTTGGGGTTCAAATGGAACGCTTAGGAACGCATATGGCAACATGGGGGCCATGCCCCAGATTCGCATTTGGGAGGGAATATGCTTTTGGGGTACATGCTGGGAGCCATGGGTGCCGAACGTGACATGTGTTGTGGCAGCATGACAGTGCATGGTTTGAGGTGTGTGCATGCTTGACATGGCCTGCATATTTGCTGTCTGTTGTGATTACTGGACATGGCATTGGACGCATCGTTATGAGTGAGTGATGGTTGTGTGCCAGCCAACGTATTGCAGTTGTCCCATCTCCTTGGTGTGCGTGCTGCCCTGTGCCATGTGCATCACTGCAGTGCTCGGGGGGTGTGGCCCATGTTGTGTGTTGTTGCTCACAGTGTGTCGTGCGCTTCATTGACTTCTGGCACATGGTTGGTCATGGGCATGTATCTTAGCGTGACTGCTGTATGTGTGGCAGCTGTGCGGATGACATGCCTTTCATGAGACTGGGGCTGACGGATGGGATGGATGGTATGTTGTATGTGCATGGTGTGTCTGTGTGTTTGATGGGTTCAGTGGTGTTCGTGTGCATTTATGTTGTTCCGCTCTGTTGCGTCTAGTGTTGTTTGTCTTACATAGGCGTAGTTGTGGGGTGTGTGGTTGACAGGCAGTAGGGGCTACATGGACAGGACTTCAATGGTGTTTCGGTTGTGTGTGATGAGTTGCACAGTGGCTGCCGTGTGGTACTATATTCAGTGTGGCTTGTGCATGCAGACGTGGCTCCTTGGGTGTTGCTATGTCTGTGATGGGTCATGTGGGGTGTGAGTCTGTTGTTCATGTCCGTGTGCACATTGTTCACTTGTTCGTGACGGTGGGCGGTGCTGCGTGTTCGTCTGCTACGTGACATGTCCCATGTGTTGGTCGTGTTCCGGTCCTCATGCCTCCAGTAATCCAGCCCTGTCCAGTTTCCCACCTGCAAGTTGTTCGTGCGTGCACTGTACTGGATGCCACATGGCTCTAAGCGGGGGTGCTCCATGTTGCAGGTCTGTGGGGGTGGGGGTGTTGTGGGTCGTGGGGGTGGCTGGACACCCACTGACACCGATTGCTGTGGACCGTGATGTCTGCCTTTCGGCTGTCGTTGTGCACTGCGGTGGCTGACACGTGGCTGTGGGGTGTGGGGGATGCTCCTCCTTGCTGTGCTGTGGGACTAGGGGCCTGGTGTGTGTTGTACTTGGGCTGTCCACCGTCCCACCCACTGCACTTTGTGTTCCTGCCACTTACCTGTTACTTGTCGGTTAGTGCAGCTGTGGCGGACACATGGGTGTGGTGGGTGCTCGTTGTGGCGCTTCTGGCATATTTGGGGACCTGTTGGTGGTTACGTGGCTGGCTGAGTGTACACATGTCCCCACGTATCTTACAGTTGTTCGGTTTGGGCTGTGTGTGGTGGTGTCTGTTGCATGTGTGTGTGATGTGTTGTGTATTGTGTGCTGGACATGGGGGTGTTTGTCCCTGGGAGCTGTGGCATGGTGGTAGTGCATGTGAGTACATAGCGGTGTGCTGGTATACATTAGTTTGTACTTACCAGCCTCCACTCCCCTGCTAATCCGGCGAGGATCTCCGGATGTATTATGACTCGCACCTTCTCCTCCCACGCTTTGAAGGTCTTGAAGAGCGCGGGATTCCCTCCGCCAGTGACGGCAGCCAGCTCTCTGTTTTTGCCCTCCTTCTTCTTGACCAGGCTCTTGACGTCATTCCAACGTTTGTTTATTTCTCCTCTGTTCCTGGGCAGGGTCCCGACTGCATTGACCTGGTCTACGATCCGGTTCCACATTCTGTTTCTGGTGGCTAGTGGTGTGTGCTGGACCATGTTCCCATAGATTTGTGGGTACACCTTGATGATCTCGTCGACCATGACCGTCAGCTCAATGGGCGTGAACTTGGGCATTCTTTGTGGTGCCATGGTGTTTGTGGTGCTGGTGCGGTGTGTGTTGTGTAATGTGCAGGGGGTTTGTGGTGCAGGTGTTTGGTGGTGGTGGTGGTGGTGGTGGTGGTTGTGATGTGTGCGTTTCTGTGGTGTGCTGCTGTCCTTGCTGTGTCACTGTGTCCTCTCCTCTCCTCTCTGGTTTGCAATGTTGCAAGGGGTTGTGGTCTGTGGGAGTGCTGCTTTTGTACTTACCTATGTGGGTGTGTCCTCATGGTCTGTTGTTTTCAGGTGTGTTGTGTCTGGGGTTCTGGCCTTTGTAGTTTTTGTTTGTCCGGGGGGTGTTTTCGGGATGTGTACTGTGCTTGTGTATTTGTGCGTGCCTTGCTGTGTGGACTTGTTGGCCATGTTGTGTGCTATTGGTTTTGTGAGCGGATGGTTTCTGTGCAGGGACGTGGGCGCCATGGCTTCTGCCGTGTCGATTCTCATCGGCGTTGTTTGCGCTGGCGGGCGGTATATTTGTAGTTTTCCCGCGCTCATGGCGGTGCGATCGTAATTTCACGTGCGGTGTGTCGGCCGTGAGGGCGGGCGGTTTTGTGTTGTCGTGCGTGTTTCCGTCCGTGGCGGGCGGTTTGACTCCGACTCGGACGATGGCGGGCGGTATCTTGTGTGATTTTTCCGCCGATGGCGGTTTTCGGTTTGTGTAATCGTAATGGCGTGGTCGGTGTTCAGACGGTGTGTGCGGGCGGATTTTTGTCGCTTCCATGCCTGGCGGATTTTTTACGCCGGGTATCGTAATGGGCCCCTTTATTCGGTAAAAAAACATAAAAGAGTACATTAAAAATTAATTTAAAATCACAAACTGACATGAACAAAATCATCATGCTTAGAATGCTAATCCACAAATACAAGTAGTATCGCACGATTAACGGACCAACACTGTTATGTGCACGCATTTCAGCGATCGATACATAATCAAGTGCCTACAAACAGCTATTTCAACTCTGCTGAAATAAACACTTCCATAGTAAATGAAACGCAATCATTCTTTGGACAAGTGTGCAGAGGTGCATGCTACGTGTTCAGCAAATCAGGAAAATGATTGGTTGGAGGGTCTCACATGCTTCAACACAAGGCTATGCAGAGATAAACTTCACACAGAGTAGCAAGTGTCCACACCCACCATAGCAGAAAACAACAGCCACAGTACAGTTCTATTGAATGCAGGAAGGCATGATCCGGACACAGAGAGTTAGAGATCTAACCCCTATTCCAGTGTCCACCCCAGGCAACAAAGACCTGCCCCCAATCACTCCCATGAGACATCTCCCTAAAGCAGGTAGTAGGTTTGCCGATTACAAACAACAGAATTTAATACAAACGGAAACTCAGGTTAGGGATGTGCATACCTTATCTCAATGTGGGGCAAGGTTAAAGTATGACAGATCATGCCACGTGTTTCATCTGTCAATACTTAGGGAGAGACGCAATAAAAGCAAATTGCCTCTAACATTAACACCTGTATTTGTAAAGCGCATGTTCACTGGTAGGTATCTTGACGCTGAATAACAGATGTTTATTGTTACCCAACTCAATGGTACTTATTTTATCGACCTCAGATGGATAAAAGGCTGAGTGAACCTACCGGGATTTGAACCTCTGATCATGAGGTCGAATACAGGCCTCTACAGGGGACACATTAGTACACTGAGTCACCAGACCCATGGTTGATGAGATTGGTGAAACAATACAAGAAAACTGCAACAAATATATTAAAGAAGATGAGATATTTTCTAGACAGCCTACTCATTTCACACTTGTAACATTGTCAAAAGCAGGAGCATGTCATGAAATGAAGAATGTATCTCGTTTCATAACAGTGAAATGACCTCATGTTATGTGAGACACCTTAACAAGTCCTGATTTTTAGACAATATGACTTGGTGTGTCTTTTATATAAATGTCAAATTCAAAACTACAGATCCCACAGTGCAACGATCTGCTGGCTAAAGAGTTTGGAATTGCTTAAAGTGGCTCACATCGTTAGGTATAACTTGGCACTTAGGGTTATCTCAGAAGCTTGCGACTGCAGCATAGGCCAGTAATACACTAGTCGGATTTGCTCAGCTTGTATTTGATTCAATTTATGAGGGAACTGAACCCATTTTTCAAATCAACAACATGCAGGATTCCTCTGCAAGAAACAAATCACTTGCATTGTTATGTTGGAATGCATTACATATTGTAATGTAGATCACACTTTCCATCAATCCCCTTGCCAGTTTCCCCAAATGCATTGGTCCTCTGACTGCACATCATTTTCTCTAGCACAAAGAGAATCTCTACAACTAGTGCCTTAGCCCAATGAGCAATGAGAGAAAAACAGATATTTGTGGTGGCCGCCACCTCTGTCTGTGCTGGCTCAGACAGGATCACAGCATGTCAGTTCAGTGTAAATGAGGAGGCATACTTACAAGTAATGACGCATCACTGTGTTGCGTCAGCAATGCGTCAAAACAACTTGTGCCTCAGTACGACAGAATCCTACATAATGGATGCATCGTATTTACAATACAGTGCACCATGTCATAAGGATCTGAGTGTGTCATAAAAAAATGACATATCCTTGTGCGCCATGTCATAAGGAAATCTGACACTTCTGCTGGAAAGGTGACGTAGAGTTGACCTACGGGTTGTAAAGTGAAGCAAATCGGCCCTATGTCACTTTTGAGTGTGGATAGCATCAAAAAAGTACAAAAACTGATGTATCGGGGGAAAACAATAGCACACTTCACAGAAGTCAGACATGGAGCAGAGAGCAGGCAGCAGAAGCAAGGACAACAACCCCAGCACCAGCCAGGATGTCCAGGCAGAGTCCCAGGGAAAGAGGAAGAGGAAGTCCAACTTCAGTGAGGAGGAAAATGATATCTTGATCACGGAGGTGCCACAGCACCAACATCAGCTGTTTGTCACCTCAAAAGTGCCACTAGGGAGGAAAGAGGCCCTTTAGCAGTCCATCATGGAGAAGATCAACTGTGTGGGGCAACCAAAGAGGACTGTCACCAACTGCAACAAGCGTTGGGAAGATTATAAGCGCAAGATGAAGGAGAAACTGGCCAATAACCTGAAGGCAGCAATGCAGACTGAAGAGAGAGCCCAGCACCCAAGGAGGAGTGGGTGGCAGTTGCCATCCCTGATGAGTTGGTAGCTGGAGTCCCACAATCTGACAGTGCAGCACACGAGGAACAACCACAGCTGCAAGGTAAATATTAACAAGGAGCAAAGTGGGCAAAAGGGTCATGTTGTGCAGTGCACCCAGATGTGTCCCAGCGCACCACTGTACTGTGTGTAGTGCAAATGGCAGGAAGCTGGATCATGTCCCATTAAAAGGCTCAGAAATGTCACTCACACCGCCCAGTTACATGTTGCACAGCTCTGTCCAGCTCCTTCATGTTTATCCATTCCATGTGTTGCGTGCAGCACCAGTCCCAGATCCACCTATGTATAATGGCACATCTACTTGATTGCACAAATGAGGGGCTCACATACTACAATTTGACACAGGGTTGCACTGCAAGTCAATTTGCTGTGCTGCCCTGTGTCAAAACAAAAGGGCAGGAATGCGCTTAATCTATGAGATATGCTGCATTTCTGTCCTCTTACACTATGCTGGTGCACAAACGGTTGCCTAGCGCCAGTCCAGGCACCCCTGCACCATGGTGCAAGGGTGCCTGTGTTGGAATCAAGTTGTATTTGTGCAGGAAGGGGCACCCTCTTTCACAAAAGCAACCGTCACTCCACCCTTGGAGAGGCATAGGCTTTTGATTCATTCACAGGTGCACACATCCTTGTAAATCAAGCAATGCATCAAAACCCTTGGGTGTTGCATGTGAAAAACTACTGCAGCATCTATGGTAAGCACCCCTGATTCATAGTGAGGCAATGCAGTGACTTGTACTGTCTTCCCTTACTCCATCTCTACAAGGCCATGAAAAGCCATGCTAAGTGGCTTTGTGTGGCATCGTAAATATGGGTCTGCACTGTGCGCTGCTGGTGCATCACAAAAAGTGAACCATACACAGGCTGATGGGGACAATGCAGGCCATCTTGCACCATGAGGCCACTGTGTGTTACTTGGGGTCATGCGCACAAATCTGCAATGCAAAGCAAACAAATGGCATGGGCTTATCAGAGGAGAAGCAGCTCACCTGAGAGGGGGACGGGTGTGGGGTATGTGAAGTATCAACACATAGGAACATGCCAAGAGCCATGTGTACATTATCTGGCATGACAATACATAGTACACAGCAGTCCTGGCGAGCGGGGTGAGACTATACAGGTGTCAGTTGCAATGGTAGCAGTCGCCAGAACTCACGCCATGTACCAAATCTGACTGTATCATTCTGATTGCAAGTGATGCAGCCCAGGGGGACCATGTGTATTGAAACCAAAGATGATGGGGCATATTCTCAAGGACTTATCGCCGAGTTAGCGGCACTTTATCGCAGCCAAAGTGGTGATAAATTCATCGCACCATTCACAAGCTGATGCTAACAGCCGATATCACCAGTTTTCCTGCGATAGCAGCCACAAAAAACATCGCCACGGATGACACCGGCAACTAACGCTAATGAGATGCAGAGTAGGCGTTCCCGTGCAAAAACCTGCGAAAACACCACTCCGCAACATTCTCAACGACCAGCCAGATCGGCGATAAGATTCAAAAACATGCAATAAGGCGCGTTAGCAGCAGGGATTTAACACCTGCTCCTAGCTGGTGCTAAGTCGGACGACAACCTACACCATAAAAGGGAGCCCAGCCCACAGCCACACCAGAAGAACAACAGATGCCATGGAGCTACTGATCATGCAGCTCGGAGCCCCAAGAGGGCCACAGCAGCCACCGCCACCACCACCAGGACCCCCACCGCCCCAGGACCCCACCCCCCCGGACTACCACAGAGGCAGCGCAGACAAAGACACCGGACCTTCCGAAAACGCACCAGCCTCGGAGACTTAACGCCAGAGGAAGTTGTTGCCCACTACAGGCTCAAAAGGACAACCATCCACATCCTGACCCTCATTGCCCACAGGCTGACGGTACCAACACAGCGGAGAACCAACATCCCTCCGCAAACAAAGCTGCTGGCTGTGCTGCACCTGTTGGCCTCTGGTACATTCCAACCAACAACTGCCATAGTCGGAGGAGTCTCACAGCCAGCCCTGTCAAAGTTCCTCACACCTGTCCTGGATGCCATCATCAGCCTGGTACCCCAGCAACTTTACTTCCCACACACTGCATAGGAACAGCTGGAGATCAAGCAAGGCTTCTACGCCATAGCTGGCTTCCCGCACGTGTTGGGGGCAATCGACTGCACACATGTACTCCTCGTGCCCCCTGCCGCCACTGCACACAATTACCGCAACAGGAAGCACACGCATTCCATCAATGTGCAGGCAATAGTGGACCACCGGGGACTCTTCACCAATGTCGTCGCCAACTACCCAGGCAGTGTGCATGATTCCTTCATCTTCCAACAGTCCATCATCAACCAGCGCTTTCAGGATGGCACCTATGGAAATGCACTGCTCGTCGGTAAGTACCAACGGAACACACCACACACCTCAACACCACAATCAGACAACTCACAACTCTGGGAATGCACACGTCACAAAATCACATACAACATGACAACCAACATCCCCACATTCCAGACACGACAACACAACTTACTGTGGCAACCTGGGCTAGCCATCTACACAAGCCATCAACGGCATGGCACCTCAGCCACACAATAGCAGAATGTAGGGAGAGGTGGGACCCAGGCATGTGTGAAGGAGGCAAGTGACCCATGAATGTGAATGTGCACAACGCCAAGTGTGGCGTGGATGTGCTGGACAGACTTGAGTATGCAGACCACAGACATTTCCATGTCGACAGACACTGCTGGTGTCTGCAGTGTACTGGACAGTGGACGCAACCATGTTACCGCAGCCAGTGGGGAAGAATGCAGAAATGTAGCTTATTACGTCCCCCCCTGTAAGCGTGAGCAGAGTGGGCTGGCCCGGCGTACGCCAGGCCAGCGTAGGGGTGTGACTAGAAAGCCCGTTACTCTGGGCGTGGTTCTCTTCCGGAATGGCCAACGTGTCTGCCAGGGCGGCGCCTCTCACCCCGCCACGAGGCCGACGCAGTGAGCGGTGGTGCCTGCGATCCTGTGCGCCTGCTGCACCACAGGCCGCTGGTCCCAAGACCCATCTTGCCCGCCCCAGCGCACCCAGGCCTCACTGCTCACCTGCCAACACCGGCGTGTGTCAAAGAGGGCCCACCACGTGCCGGTGCAAGCTTCAAGCCCAAGGCCCGCGACCATGGCAGCCTCCTCAGACCATCACGGCCTCCGCGACACAGGCCCCCAGTACTCCTTTCTCATTGACGTACTCCACCGCTGCCTCCGGCCTACACTGCGGTCCAGTAGGTCACACATTTGGAACTGAGTCTTGATTATGCAATGGCAGAGTACATACGTTTATGGCAGATTTTATATCACCGTACTGCCTTCGATGTGGTGCCACCAACTCTGTGCATAGCATTCCAACGACAGGTGTCTGTGGGCCCTTGCTGACTACTGCCTTCGGCCTACACTGCGGCCCAGCCCCGCGGGGTCACCTGTGTACTGCCTACACTGCGGTCCAGTAGGCCTCACACCAATCCAATCCAGTCCAGACCAGGCAGGGCACGGCATCGTCGCAGGCTGCACACACGCTCAGCTCTGGTGCTTCTACCTCCGTCAACCACAAATCATCGCCACATGGCATTCCAACGTCGTGTGTGAGAGTACCAGGAGGAGCTGCCTGAACAGTGGTTGGCCCGCACTGACCGCTGCCTCCGGCCTACACTGCGGTTAAGTAGGTCACACATTTGGAACTGAGTCTTGATTGTACAATGGCAGAGTCCATATCATTGTACGCAAGGAGAGGAGTAAGAGGAAGAAGCGGTTCAGTCTGGATGAAAAAAGGATCCTCGTTACGGAGGTGACCGAACACTACCAACAACTGCTCTGGTGCCACTAACTCTGTGCATCGCAAGCCAAGGACACGTGGCTGGGGGCCCCTGCTGACCGCTGCCTCCGGCCTACACTGCGGTTAAGTAGGTCACACATTTGGAACTGAGTCTTGATTTATTAATGGCAGAGTTTATACCATTGTACAGGCCTCATCGCAGACTGCATCCCCTTTCAGCTCTGGTGCCACTAACTCTGTGCCCCGAAATCCATGGACACTCTCTGGTTGAACTTTGATGGTGTCTGAGTCTATGGCCTGGGGGTTGCCTCCATCATCATGTAGCTGATACTGACTTGGTGATAAAAATGAGTCTGTAGCATTCATCTCCTCCATATTGCCTGTGTCTGCTTGGTACTGCCTTGTGTATCATGCCCTGGAAGATCACCTTCCACTGTCCCCCAAAACCCTCTCCGACATTCACCTTGGACTTCGACGAGGACCCGCTCAGCCCTCGTGGCCCTACCTCAGTGCACCGGTAGTCACCGTCCCGTGGCGGTGTTCCATGTGCCGGTCGCTGTGCATCCGGGGCCACTAACTCTGTGCAGCTCAAGTCATGGACCCTTGCTGTTTGAACTGTGAACTTCTGAATGTCTGATCACTGTTGTAGTTGTTGCCAGCACCAACCACTCCTTGAGGGCTGGCTCACACTCACCCCACACCCATCCAGCACAGGCGTCACTGGACATGTGACCCTGGCAATAAAAGGGGCCGGGCACACGTGCCCGTAGCCAGTTCCACAAATTATCTAAGTGTGTCCGTGTGGTCATTGTGTATGCATGAGGGCCCCGGGCCCTGCCACATTGCATTGTGCTGTGTACAGCGGATGCAACCATGTCACCTCAGGCAGTGGGTGAGACCTGGGACATGTAGCTGTGTTGTACCCCCCCTGTAGGCATTGCCGGAGTGGGCTGGCATACGACAGTCCAGCGTAGGGGTGTGGATGATCACCCCGGGGCTCTGGGTGTGGTTAAGTGTTGGGCTTGCCAATGAAGTACCTAATGCGTGTGTCTCTGTTGTAGTGTCGGCGCCACCCGTCCCACAATGGACAAAGTTGCAATGTAACATGCCCCCGGAGTGCGGGCTCGGCGGAAGGGATAAATGTATGAGCGCAAGCCCGCTCGGGGTCCGGGATCATACATGCCAACTGTTGTGTGTGTATCGCTATTGCCGCAGCATAAGCCAAAGGTCTTGCCTCGACCGCATCGCGAGTTCAGCCAGCCATGAACTCTACATCTGTGTCCGCCCTATCCTTACCATAGGCCTACACACACGTGGCTGCCCACCTTCAACGCACAACATCACAGTGTCGTTGTCAGGCTTGTGGACATGCACAGACAGGCATGACAATGGTGTGCCATAGGAGTGCAAGTGATGCAACGTGCAGAGCACACAAGTAATTAGGCTCGGGGGGAGGGAGGAGCAGCAGTGAGGCTATGTAATACACATTGATGTCTCTCATTTGCTACAAGCAGTACATGTCACACAGGAATCACTATGACACACATATCACACGCCAATCAACTAGTGAGCCTGCCAACACATCATGCAGAACCAACTTTTGACTCATGTCTCTCTGCACTGTCACAGGTGATCAAGGATATGCACTCTGCCCTTGGATTATGACACACCTCCGAGCCACGAACACACAGGCCCAGAGGCAGTACAATGCGGCCCACAAACGCACCAGGGGCATCGTGGAACGCACATTTGGCGTGTTGAAGTCACGTTTCAGGTGCCTGGACATCACAGGTGGGAGGCTCCTGTACAGCCCAGACATCGTGTGCAAGATGATCGTTGCATGTTGTGTGTTGCACAACATATGTGTACGCACCAATGCCCCATGGTTACAAGTGCCAGATGCACCGGACGATGATGAGGAAGATGAGGCAGGTGGTCTACACCCCACTGCAGCTGCAGCAGGAATAGCCCATAGGAACACCATCGTTGACAATTTCTTCACATGAGGACGTCACATTGTGGCAGTCCTTAGCAATCATGAGACAGTACAAAATGACCACAGGCACAGCATGTGCAAATAAATTCATTTCAACACACATTCCCTGAGTTTCTGTATGTGTGCTGCAGTGTGGCACGGGGATCAGGGACATGGTCCAGAGTCATTGTGGGTGTGCAGTGTGCTCTACTTAATTGTGCATGTGTGCCATTGTGCCCAACTCCCCCCATCCCCCCAGTCCCTGGTAGGTACTCACCCTGTTGATGTTGTGTCAGGTCATGTTGAGCAGTGTCCCGATCCCCGACTCCTGGCACCGTATCCCGACTGAGGACTGTGGCCACCATTTTCTCAATGTCATCCAGCTCCTGGTGTGCCGCTGGTCCCCCACCTCCAATCTGCGTTGCTGCTTTCATGTTGGCATCGGGTTTCTTCTTGGTTTTGCCCTTCACGTCATTCCAGCGCCTCTTGACCTTTTCCATTGTCCTCCTCGACACTCCAACTGCATTCACTTTGTTCACGATGTGCTGCCATATTTCCGTTTGTGTGGCCGATGACACAGTGGAGGTGACGAGCAGTTGTTGGTAGTGTTCTGTCACCTCCGTGACGATGATCCGGTTTTCCTGCGGACTGCCCCGTCTTCCTCTTCCTCTTCTCCTTGCCCGTCCCCGGCGTTCCTGGCTGGTCGTCTGGGGGCTTGTGGGGTTCGCGTTGTCCTCTGCACTCGGTCCGGGTGCGTCCATGGTGCTACGCAGTTGCATTTTTTTCTCTTTTTTTTTTCTCTGCTTTTATAGTGCATTTTCTTGCATGTCGCGTGGGAATCGCAGGCCTGTCGCTGGTTATCGCTGATTTCTGTTTCGCGATTTGGGACATCGCAACTTTTTGGGCGTTCGTGTTTCGCATTTTTGGGGCGTCGCGTTCATTTTAACGCGGGCATTTGTCACGTTATCGTGTGACTATCGCATGGTGCCGCCGGGTTGGGAATACTGCGTTGACACATTGTTATTTTCCCACGATGACCTGCGATGTGAGAAGTTGCGTTAAGCGAATTTGGCGATAGTTAACACACATTCTTGAGAATATCCCCCGATGTGTGGCCCAGGTTGTGCAATGCATTGTAAGTGCTTGAACTGCCACTGCGTCTGAATGGGGAGACATTGCATAGCAAGGAGGTCAGAATGGATATCTGTTAGGGAAGGCAGCATAATACACGTGCACTGCTGTCTCTGACAGTGTCAGACTTGTATTACAGCTATGTAGGGATGGCAGAGAAGAGCCCATTGGGGTCCAGCATCCTATATGTGATGTGGGCCTGGGTGAAGATGTAGCATGTGCCACAGGGGATTCTGAAGGGAAGTTGTCTCACTATGCTACTTATGGCTCAGTAGGAGGATGTGAAATAGTGATCTGCCAATTGACATAAAAATATGGTCTGCCACCAAAGAGCAGGAGTCAGCAATGGTTGGCGACTGAGCTGGATGTTGCCAGTTATGTTGCAAACCTGGATAGATACATGTCACCAATTCCAGCACTACTACCATGTGGGGTACAGCTTGAACCATAGATCTCAATTACAACCAGCCATGTCACTCTATTGGATATGGTCACACATGTTGATGGTGTTGTTGGCACAGGAGAGTCAATGTATGATCTGGGTTATATCACTGTGTGGCATTGGGAGACATGTACGTGTGCAAGTGAGGGGGGCTGAGTCAAAGGATGTGTTATACTATGCAGATACCCAACTCTGGCAATTGTCAACTGTGGTTAGTGTCAGTGTTAGCAACCTATCTAGTGTGTCAGAGCCCATCCCGTCAGATTTGGTACACAGTGCCCACTGTCCACAAAGATGAATCCAAATATGTATTCAATCAAAAATCAAATGAGTAACCACAAATAGGAAATATATGGTAAGTACATGCCCTCACACATTCCTGCAGTGTAGAAAGGTTGGTTTGTTTGTAGGGTTGTGCAGGATATGTGTTACCAAATCAACTCTTGGCCACATTATTGCACAATGTGCATGCAAGACAGCACAAAAAGTCAGAGTGCCATAGTGCACAGTTTGTAAGCCAGATTGCAGGATCATAACTAATTCATAAATGCAAAAGAAACAAACTGGAATGGCATGGTGAGCAAAAAAACAATGGATCTAGGCCCAGATTTCTGTACTGGGGTGAATGTATGACATTGTTCTGCATTCTGTCCATCAATTGTTATTTTTGCATTTGTCACCCCGAGTGGGACGGGTATGCCCAGACGTGGGTCCCGTGCTCTCCATGCCACTGGAGTCAAGCTATCCTGGCTGATGAGGGCTGAAAGCCCAAAACCGGTCCTAGGATGCTTGTTTTCAGTCCAGGGAGGACCTGGCCTGGCAGTTCGGGCTGGACTGTTCCCATTGGGCACAGGGTCAAGACTGATTTGCATATGGCTGGGTCCAAACTGGAATGGCATGGTGAGCAAAAAAACTATGGATTTAAGCCCAGATCTCTGTACTGGGGTGGATGTATGACATTGTTCTGCATTCTGTCCATCAATTGTTCTTTTTGCATTTGTCACCCCGAGTGGGACGGGTATGCCCAGACATGGGTCGCGTGCTCTCCATGCCACTGGAGTCAAGCTATCCTGGCTGATGAGGGCTGAAAGCCCGAAAACAGTCCTAGGATGCTTGTTTCCAGTCCAGGGAGGACCTGGCCTGGCAGTTCGGGCTGGACTGTTCCCATTGGGCACAGGGCCAAGACTGATTTGCATATGGCTGGGTCCAAACTGGAATGGCATGGTGAGCAAAAAAACGATGGATTTAGGCCCAGATCTCTGTACTCGGGTGAAAGTATGACATTGTTCTGCATTCTGTCCATCAATTGTTCTTTTTGCATTTGTCACCCTGAGTGGGACGGGTATGCCTAGACGTGGGTCCCGTGCTCTCCATGCCACTGGAGTCAAGCTATCCTGGCTGATGAGGGCTGAAAGCCTGAAACAGGTCCTAGGATGCTTGTTTCCAGTCCAGGGAGGACCTGGCCTCGCAGTTCGGGCTGGACTGTTCCCATTGGGCACAGGGTCAAGACTGATTTGCATATGGCTAGGTCCAAACTGGAATGGCATGGTGAGCAAAAAAACGATGGATTTAGGCCCAGATCTCTGTACTGGGGTGAATGTATGACATTGTTCTGCATTCTGTCCATCAATTGTTCTTTTTGCATTCATAACTAATTCATGACAAGACCAACATCACCTGCTGAGGATCAGTAACCTGAACTCTGGCCACAGGGAATGCAGGCAGCCTGGGGATTAGGTGGAATGTGAAGAATAGTGGTATAAATATGTCAGAACACAATCAGCATAGGTATCATGAAAAATGATTGCAAATCACTTGGCCGATGTGGACCTGAGTTCTACCTAAATGTCCAGGAATGGTAGTCCCAGTGGCCTGTGTAACTGTGTTGTAATATGTGTCATGAGACAAAAAGTCAGCCTTGTCACACAGTGGTTGTATGAAGTATGCAGAGATACTGCCATCTGATAGGCAACCACAGAGTAACAGACATCCAATCCATCAATGTGGCATAGAAAGTGAAATATTAGCAAGTCAGGCCGTCATTCAGATCACTCATGTAAACATCTAATATAGTACATCATTAACATTTCCCAATCTCATTGCAGAGGATGTACCTACACCTCATGACCAGCTGCCTATCCGGGATTAAAATCTGGATGAGGATGACAGCTTGCGAAAACTTGACCAAGAGACCTTCCAGCAAATCTTGGACTCCTTTGGAAAACCCTCTCCTGTCGCAGGAAGGGCCAACAGCGTAGCGGGGTCTCCAGAGGATCCATCCAGCAGCCAACAATTACCACCTGCCAACCCACCCCCAGGTTCATATCTGGGGGTGGGCTGGCAGGTGGTGATTGTTGGCTCCAAGGACCCCCAAGTTGAATTCCAACATCGTGCGGTAGGAGTCCAGCGGGAGATAGTAGATGTGGTGCGGGTGGGGATGGAGACCATGGCGGGCATCCTAGAGGCAGTCCGTGGGTGCCTCAGTCCCAAGAAGGACACCTCGGCCACTATAAGATGCCCTACTTTTGTACTTTTTTGGAAATGTTTTGTACTTTTTTGTATTTTTCATTTTTTATACATATACTAAAAATCAACTCCCACTTAAGAAACAACACACCCATATCTCCACCTAACAAGATTAAAGCTATAAAATCTTAAAAACTAATAACAAGAAACTATACTAAACTAACCCTATTCTAAATTCTAAACTAAGTTATGCTACATATATAAAATGATCATGATAAAACAAATGGGAAAGGGCAGGATTTCACAGAGTGTCTCAAATTTGAGCAGGCCATTTGGTCCACTACCTGCTACACACTGTTAATGCTACACATGATCATATCCAGCTGCTGCTCCTCACCTCCCATATGTATATTTAGCTCAGCCAGCTTGTACAAGACCTGCGTATCAGTGTCAGATGGCTACCCAGGGGTTGCTGGTTGTGTGTGTGGCGCAATGGGAATTTGTCCTGTAGAGCTTCCTGGAATGGGTCCATCTCCCCCACCATGGGGCACATTGGCTGCCTGGCTGTGTCCTGCTTTGGAAGCTCTCTGTTGGGACTGTCGGAGAGTGGGCCATATGTCGGCGGCCTTTTCATCAACATATCGCAGACTCATCCTACACTATGCCCGGGCAACATGCCTGAGGTGGTGGTAACGTTCTTTCCGGATCCCATAAGCCTTGACCTTGTGTGGTGCCATGTTGTCTGTTGTAGAGGATAGTAATATGTATCAGACATAGCTGCACTGAACAGATTTCATTCAATAACATCCTTTAGTAAAGAAAAACCTCACATGTGGCATGTTCAAACCAACAATGACAATTAGCTTTGCAAAAAGGACAGTCTTCTGAAATACATACTCTTCCAAACAAATGAGGCAAAGGTACCCATGTTACAAGATAGCATGTATACAAAATGGCAGCCTATGCATAAATATACCTGTATACCTAATAGTACTGAGACCGACTAGTATATGTGATGTTGAGTACACAAGGCATGGCACATATTGTCACACAAGGTACTCCATGTGGTGGTTCAAGCAGCATGCGATAGGGTTGAAACATAGATGAGGTGTTGCTAGCTATCCAGCCTTCATGTTGTCCTGTTGAACACTTCAAGAATCCTTACACATGGGAATACATAGAACCATACAACAAGCTCCAAGTACTGAAATTCCACCAAAACCATGGGGCCCTATGCATCTCCTAGTGTCTGCTCCCATAAGTCAGTGTGAGCGTGAATCACATCACCTCAACCCATTGCCATGTGATGAGTGTGTGCATGAATGCTCCAGTTCTGATATGTGTGAGTATCCTGTGTTGTACCTTGCATGTCTTTTCCTACAGATAATCAAGGCAGACATTTGTGGTGATGACACAGGATAGGTAACGGCACCAGTATTTTGACTGTGCAATGCTCTGTATGCTGACAACACAGCATACACATCTATGTGTAGGTACACATTGTCCTCTCACTTACTACATCCTTCAATTAGTATGATCACTTTTTGCTCAGCGGTCATTGGGCAGAGGAGGACATAAGTCATGCCTTTGACAGCTTTACCATTTGTGGACTGTTGACATGTGGCATATCCATTCATAATGAACCATTCTGAACTGAGGTATGAATCCTCACTTCCTGTGTGGCCCTGGCTTATATTATTATCATGCATGTCCATGTGTATGACCACAGTAGCAACATGCAACACACAAGCAGATTGCATTTGAGCAGTCCAAACGCAGGTTCACATAGTTGTCCTATCATACAGAACAAAACACACCATGTAATGTTGGACATTCATCCTCTGCCTCCCCTTCTCATACTTCACTGAGATGCAAATATCTGAGGGCTGCTCTGCTACCCATGATGCAGGATGACAGTTCACACATATCTGGATACATGTGGTCTAATAAGTGTTTCCAAAAACATCTATTCAAGGGGCACTCACACACAATCCTCACATAGCACAGGAAATATTCAGATCACACTCACTGGTATCATTGGGATCCTGGAGTGTTGCCACCTCTCTGACTGTGCATGACTCAGGTGCACCTACAACACACAAAACATTGAACAATGCTCTGTGAAAGTTTTCATGGTACACTCTGTACAAAAGAAGCTCAGTTCATCTATGTAACAAAAGTCTCATCCAATCTGCACATTGGACAAGGAGCATGAAGCAAAGTTCAAATGGTCTAATGATGAACAAAGGTATGGCATGTAGCTGTGTTGATGGGTGAAACCAGGGATATGACATCTCAGCTGCACAGACTGCATACCAAGGGGCACATTTTCAAAGAATTTGCATAGGTCAATGATGCAAGTCATTTTGTTGTGCTGCCATATGCCATTAGAAAGAGCAGAAATGCATCGTATTTACAAGATATGGTGCATTCCTGTCCTTTTGAATTGTCCTTTGCTCTGCTACACACATAATACAGCAGCCATTTGTCTTCCTTAGCTCCACTTTGCTTGTTAAATGTCACTACTGCACAGTGTATGAGCATTGTACATAATGGCCCTGTACAGGCGTACTATGGATGATTACACTTCAACAATTTTACTTGCCTGTCAAATCATTTGTGGTGCAAATCAGAACCTCTCCAACCTGGGATGTTATGCCATGTGAGCGTGCTCCCCTGCAATATAGATGGTGGGTGGGCCACCCAGTTTGAACTAAATAATGAGCTGCCAGGACAGGTGACAACAGTCCATGCACATTGCCGGATGGGTCCCCAAGCACCTTTGGAGCTCCCCCACACAGCTTGGTCAGTTTGGGCTACTGCTAGGCCACTGTGAAAGATGCTCTGTAGCATGTTTGAGAATAAACAGATTTGGCCAGTAGCCTGGCTTACTAAGACCAAAACATATCTGCCACTCGAGTCATGACATCATTGACAGGTATCTGTCATGGGGACACATCTACATGTTCATGGTATATCTTTACTTATTGGCAGCCCCACCAACTTACTGGCCGAGATGATCGATCAGATCCTTCTGCCGGCTGATGAGATCTGCCCACCGGTACTTTAGTTGATGGATGGTGCAGTCCCCCCCGAAAACACAGTCAAGATGGAACAGCATGACCCTACCACCTGAGGCTAACATGTTTGCCAGGTAGTGTTCATCCTCTGATAAGTTAAGGGATCTTCTCCTCCCTCACATGCCACGCAACAAAATGGGCAGCCTAAACTGTAAACTATCTAACACTATAAGTACCCCCTACCTCTGCAAGTATGAACCCCTAGTAAGACAAACACCCAACAATACACTATACAAAACACTACAAAATACAATCACAGGACAATAATGACACTTAGGGGACACAACAGAAACAGCACACAGACTAACGAGACTAAGAAACAACTACAAAATCACAAGCCATCAAAAAAACACCTCCAGCACTCAGCACCGACAAACAGACTGTAATGGAAAGTGAAAGTAACTTTACACTTTCTGGTTTGCAGCATGGCAGCCGTTGCATCATTTGCTGGATGGATGCGTCACGTTTTCACAAGACGCATCATTTTTTCTGACGCATCCTGGTAGCAATCGGCCATGCGTGATTTAACCCCCATGCATGTCAATGCACGATGCTACATTTTTGATGCATTGGCATGGATGCAGGTCTTCCAGATGACGCAACAGGTGCAATCCATCACGCATTAGGCCAATGTGTCAGTTTAAATTGACGCATTGGTTTTTACAGTGTAGTGTATGGTGCAATACATGTTAAACAATTCCAGGGATCAGTGTTTTGCCTGCCAATAGTTGAGGTGACATGCTTTATGTCTTGGAATGTGTTGCATGTGTATGTTGACAGTGCACATATGTGTGACCTCTTGCATTACTGGGGCTTATTACGTATAGGGCGCACTTCCTCTGTTTGAGTGCACCCTATCACATTGATTGTGCTTCCCCTGGGCTGGCGCAAACATGCCCTGCCCTGGGGGCAGCGCATCCAAGTGTCAGACAAAGTGGCTTTCGGAAATCTGCACTGTGTTGCACAGTGCAGGTAGCAAACTGTCTGCAACTTCATGGAGGATTTCAGATCTTCTTGCAGGCAAGTGCAGTGAGTAGCTGCACCCACCTGCAAGGGGATGTCTAGGGTGGGGCTATAGGACACCCTTTCCCCCTCCAGAGGTCTGCCATCAGCGGACACACTGTCAGTGCGCCTCCTGAAATATTCTTAGCTTTTGGGCCCACGTCTTTCATACTGCATAGACTCAGAGGCAAAGGGATTTCCTCATTTGCATGGGGCCACGCCCAGAGGCACTATAAGTGGGGCAGCACTATTGCTTTTTCATGAGGGGCCACACAAGCGTCTGCAGCCTCTGCTGGCATTCCAAAGTGCTCCCGGGCAGCACAATGTGTGTGGAAACGCACATCGTGCCCCCGCTGCACTTCAACATAACAGCTCCTGGTGCGACTACTGGGGCACAAAAAGTAGCGTTTTTTAATAGGCTAGTATGTGTAGGGGCCTATTGACTAATCATTGACGCAATGCAGGGCAGCAAGGCAAGTTGATGTGCTATGTTGAGTGAAAGTTAGAGGACAGAAGAAGCCCAGATATATGAAGATGTAGAGCATTTCTTCTCTCTCCTTGCACAGATACACTTCAGGCAGCCTTGTACCAACACAGGCACCCTTGCACCATGGTGCCTGGGTGCAGGCATTGCAAGGATAATTGTTTATGTGCAGGAAGGATACATTCCTGCACATTCACAAACTCACAATGCATTTCCCTCTTTCTGAATATATGTCGATACACCGCAATGCAAAACAACGCATACTTTTACCACAAAGGTATTAGTTCGCAAGTATCATTACAACGCAATTTTTTTCTACGCATACCATTAGATAGCAAGTTCCTGGAAATGCTTTTAAAATGTCATTACAACGGATCCCTTTACCCCGCATATTTTTTCCACGCATTGTTTGTATTAAAAAACACCCCTGCACTATGCTAAATTCTACATCCAAATACACTACCCTACACAACACACTACCCCCACCACGACACTACCCCTTCCCCCAGACCTGTCCCTACACGCAAACACTATCCTGCGCGAACTCCCCGACACTACCATAAACTACTCAAACACCACTACACTACCCTAAACACTAAAACACTACCCCCTGCACGACCTTCCCCCACCCCCAGTCCTGTCCCTACACTCTAACACTACCTTCACGACCCATCTGACACTACCCTAAACCCTAAAACACTACCCCCTGCACGACCTTCCCCCACCCCCCAGTCCTATCCCTACACTCTAACACTACCCTGCACGACACCCCCGACACTACCCTAAACCCTAAAACACTACCCTACACTACACAAACACCACAACACTACCCTAAACCCTAAAACACTACCCTACACTACACAAACACCACACCACTACCCTAAACCCTAAAACACTACCCCCTGCACGACCTTCCCCCACCCCCCAGTCCTATCCCTACACTCCAACACTACCCTGCACGACACCACCGACACTACCCTAAACCCTAAAACACTACCCTACACTACACAAACACCACAACACTACCCTAATCCCTAAAACACTACCCCCTGCACAACCCTCCCCCGACCCCCACTCCTGTCCCTACACACAAACACAACCTTGCACGACCCACAACACTACCCTAAACCCAAAAACACTACTCCTCAAACACAACACTACCCTTAATCCTAAAAGACTACCCCCTGCATGACCCACCCCTACCCTAAACCCTTTAAAACTACACAGCCCCTCTTACCTCTCTCCTCATGGTTCCTCTCTTCTCCTTCCAGCGTCGTCAGAGGGGCGGTGCTCGGTGCACGTCGTTGTCCTCACAACGATGTGGATCGCATTACAACGCTTGCGTTGTAACAGCGCATGCGATGTAATAACATGCGTAGTAAAGGCTACGCGTTGTTACAGCACATGCGTTGTTACGCTTGCGTTGTAATGGTATGCAGAGTAAAAGTCGCGTACTAATGGCTGTTTACCCTCTTTCTATATGTGCTGCAGATTACATCACAAACTGCTTGAGAAAATGACACATCACAAACATATTTCTCTCATTGTTACGCCATCCTCCCTGATGCGTGGAGAAATCACGCAATTGATGGGGTACATACCTTGGGAATTCTGGGATTGCATGAAATCCATGGGTGGATGCATGGGAACACCCATGTACGCCCCATGGAATGGCTTCCAGGATGATAAATGCAGATTTCCCTTTGCCTGGCTTTTAACTTCTCTACTGGCATTTTCTGTCATGGGTGTGCAACAAGAGTGATGCAAACATGACACAAAATTGTACGAAATATGACCATGAGTGTTCTGTAGTGGTCAACAATAGGGAGCTCATATACAAGAGTCCTGCCCCACAGGTAGGTCTTTTTGATCAAAGTTGGGGGGTGCAGAAATCTCACTAATGCTGATGGTGCAATGCGTAGCCACCATGCATGCCTTGGCCTGACCTCATGATTATGTAGTAAGGCAAGGCAGCGTAAAGCACTACATTGCTGTCTTCTGCATCAAGGGGGTTTTGCATGTGCCTTGCAGTGGGTGTTCACAAGCAAAACCCATGGAGTTTGACACTGAGTCATGTTATCAGATTCACATAACGGCCCCAGGTTTGCATCCATAAGTTTACATGAGTCATCCTGAATATCCATGGGTTTTGGGTGACAATACCCCGACAAGGACCTTGCAAGGCACCCATGGCACAGAGTAAACCAAGGCAGTCTCTTGGGGTGCCTTCATGTACTCCATAGCTCTGAGGACAGGATGAGTCTCACAGGGTAACTTTGGATGGCCTCATGGATATTGTTGAGGGGCTTGTGTCACCAGAGGTCCAAGAGTAGAGGGACACCAGTGGCACCAGCCTGTGGTACATAGGCCCATATCTGTTTACATAGCTATCCTAGGATGTCTTGTGGTTGTATTACCTACTCAGAGAGTGACATACAATGGGTGGTTCAGCTGCTCTACAGAGTATGTGGCATGCAGAGGACATATTGACTGTCTAGATTTGCTATGGATGTGCATAGGCATATATGACACTTGTTGATATGTGTATACCAACAGTTACCAGAGAGTGATTACCAACAACCAGCATGTAATGTTGTGGTACACAAACATCTGCTGTATGTGCTTGGGTCTGGAAGGATATATGTGGCACGTGAACAGTGTCAATGCACATTGTCTTTGGCTCAAAGCTTTTCTATATATTTTGGTGATCACGAGGCCAGCTTGTGTAGCCAAAACAAGTCTGACTTATTCCAAGGAGGAATATGTTTACTATTGGCATGCATCACATGTTTCTATATTGTGGGTATGCAATCACCCACGATGGTCACCTGGGCATTTAATGCCACAATCTGCCATTCCGACTTGGGATACACCAGTGCATGGTACCTTGGCTGGATGAACCTTGCATTTTGTAACTGCTTCTGGCCAAATGTTTCATTCTTTACCATTTCTTTAAACAGCGATTGGTCGGTGGCAGGACTCTTTATCTATGGACCCCCGGGTCCAGCAAGAGCTTTTATCAATGATCTGGTGGAAATAGTGCCTCCCTATGCTATCCGCTATGCATCTTTTGTAATCATAGGAGACCTGTATTTACATCTGGATAACAAGGATAATCAGGAAATCTGTGAATTTACAAATGGATTACAGGCCGTTGGTTTGGAACAGTTAGTCCATACCCCCACACACATTAGAGGCCACATTCTAGACAATATTTTCTCCAACTGTGCTCAGGTAGAAGCTTTGCCACCCGTGCCTGTAGCATGGTCAGGTCACTCGATTCTTTCTTTTAAGATCAGGAATCCTAGGAAGGTCTCTGTCCAATGGAAACAGCCTTCTGAGTTGAGATGGACCCGGAAATGTCCCCTGACCCTGATTCTTTTAGGGCCAAATTGTCTATGAACATGCCAAAACTAGAGGTCTCCACCCAGATAGCTGACAAACAAGTTTCTGATTGGAATAAGGGGGCAGTTGACTCCTTAACACCACTAAAACTCTGCAATAGTTCCCGCACAAAACCCTCAGCGGAATGGTTTTCAGAGGAGTTAGTAATGCTTAAAAAAGAATGTAAACGTCTTGAACGTTGTTGGAGGTTGGACTATCTGCCAGAGAAAAAGCAAAAAAATCAAGAAGTGTTAAAACATTACCACAAACAAATCAGGAGAACACGTAGGGTTTTTTATACCCAAAAAATCAAATCCGCAAAAAACGCTCCTAAAAATATTTTCCGTATTGTGAAGGAACTTACTTCCCTGGAGTGAGTTACAACAGTGCTGCTGGCTTCGTCAGCATACTGTAATAAAGTAGCTGGTTTCTTTTCTGAAAAAATAGAGAAAATATATGCCACCTTCCCAGAAACCAGTAGGAATTATACTTTTACTCCCTCTAAGACCGAAATATCTCATGAGGGAGGTTTTGCTCTCCAACTGCCAGTCGAAAAAGATATATTTCAGCTAATGTCAGTGGTAAAATCAGGCTCTCCTATGGATACTATCCCTCCAAATATGTTACTATGAGGGAAGGAAGTGATCGCACCGGTGCTCACTAACTTGCTGGTTTCATTATTTAAGTTAGGGCAGGTCCCTAACAACTGGAAACACGCAATGGTGGTTCTGCTATTGAAGAAAGCATCCTTAGATCCCGCGCTTCCAGAAAATTTGAGACCCGTATCACTGCTACCTTTCTTCACTAAAATTGCAGAGAAATTTCTCAACTCCCAACTGTCTAAGTTTTGTGAGGAAAAGCAGGTATTTCATAAAACTCGGTCTGGTTTCAGGGCCCTTTATAGCACTGAATCTGCCTTACTCCTGGCCTCTGAGGCACTAAAAATAGCAGCAGATGAAGGTAGGACAGCAGCACTGATTCCATTGGATTTAAGTGCGGCTTTTGACACGGTATCCCACGGCCACCTTTTGGAACGGTTATGGGATGCCGGTGTCAGAGGCAGCACATAGGAATGGACCAATCATTTCCTACAAGACAGATCTTTTCAAGTCCTTCAACGACCCTTTAAGTCGGAGATCCGTCCCCTATCACAAGGGGTGCCACAGGGTTCTGCCCTTAGCCCAATGTTATTTAACGTGTATATGCACCCACTAGCGAATATAGTGCTGAAACATGGGGTGAAGCTGGTGTCATAAGCTGATGACACACAGCTGATCATCACGCTAGAACAGGAAAAGGTAGAGGCTGCACCTAAATTCAAAGCTTGCTTAATTAATTTGGCTAACTTGATGAATTTCAGTTGCCTCCAATTAAATGCAGGCAAGACTGACATCGTGGTTGTTGGTAAACAGCCTTCCATCTGGTCTCATAGCTGGTGGCCAGAGGAATTAGGGCCTACCCCGGTTCCCAAACCCAAGATCAAAAATTTGGGAGTTTGGTTCGACAATACTCTATCTTTTACGGAACAAATATCAGCTCTGGCTGGTACGTGCTTTGGCCTCTTAAGGATGCTAAGGAAAGTCTTAGATCTCCTACCTCTGTATGCTAAAAAGACCATTATTCAGGCTTTGATCACATCTCGATTGGATTACTGCAATATTCTCTATCTAGGGGTCACTAAAAGCAATATGAGAATGCTGCAGAAAGTCCGGAATGCTGCTGCCCGGATGCTATTGAACATCCCACGGCGAACCCCGGTGGGAGCATTTCCGAAGGAGCTGCATTGGCTTCCGGTACAGCACAGAGTAATTTTTAAAGCTCTGTGTTTCTACCATAGGAATCTGAATGAGAGAGGACCTAGCTGTTTGCGGCCCTTACTCACTTCCTACAGACCTATCCGGAATCTTAGTTCTGCGAGCCACGACTAAGCTGACAGTGCCAAAAATTCATAAGGCACGATTAGGAGGCCGATCTTTCCGTTTTTTAGCAGCTAAAGCCTTGAATCAACTGCCATTAGAGCTGAGGATGCAGCCTTCAGAAATGCTGTTCCATAGAAAGCTCAAAACATGATTCTTTCGGTCTCCTTTGGGGGAGTGGTGCTAACTTCTGCTGTCTTGGATTGGGCCCCGTTTTTCTTCTTCCAGATAGGGATGTCTTAGCGCGGGGACACTCCGTTAGAGTAACCATGCGCTTTATAAGCTTTTAATCTAATCTAATCATATTCTGACTCTTTGTGTTGTGTTTATACTTTCACACTAAAACTGTGCTTGTAGGAGTGTACCCATTGTTTGTTTCTGAGTGCAACACACCAACATGGTAGGATACATTCCTGCTTGTTCCAACTGCATCTTTGCCTAGTAGTGCAAGTGTGGCCACATTGGTACTAGGTAGGCGCTCTTGCACTGGCACAGTTATTGTTTTTTATTTTTTTTATTTTTGTGTTTTATAGAGCGCGAACTTGACCCGTTAGGGTATCAGAGCGCTTTACAGGAAACATAGAAATGTACAATAGGCTTGGAATCACAATAATATACAAAAGGTAAAAGAGGGCAGGGTGCAGGATATATGAAAGATAGTGGACACGAATGTACGGTTTGCGTTTTATAGTTGCTCGAAACAAGTCCCCAGGTTTCTAGGAGAGGTGACTAGGTAATCCGAGGGGAGGCGCTAGTCAGGAGTTAATCAGAGTCTCTGTGCTGGTTGGAGGCAACATTTAAACGAGGAATTTACCCATAAGGAAGGTTTTGGCCTCCTTTTTGAAGCGTGTCAGTGAAGGGATTCTTCTGATGGTGGGCGGGAGAGAGTTCCATATTCTCGGAGCGGCCCCAGAGAAAGCCCGATTGTACGTTTTTTTCTTCCGGAAGCGTGCAGGTTGTAGCAGGAGGTCTCTGGCGGATCGGGAGTTTCTGGTTCCTCCGGATACCACAAGTTTCTGTGCAAGATAAGCAGGGGAGTTTGAGTGTAAGGCCTTGTGTGTGATACAGGCCAGTTTAAGCTGTATTCTAGCCTCAAGAGGAAGCCAATTCAAAGCTTTCAGGTGTGGAGAAATGTGGTCGAATTTTCTTGAGCTGGTAAGAAGTCTGGCGGCAGTGTTGAGGCAGGCTTTTAAAGGTGCCAGGGAGATCTTTGGTAAACCCGAGAGGGTAGAGCAGCCATATTCCAGTCTGGAGATGACGAGAGCTTGGACTGCCATTTTTAGATCGGCAGTGTCGAGGAAGGGTTTCAGTTTCCTAAGGTAGCTCAGGTGGAATCTGGCTGATTTGGCCATCGCGTTGATGTGGTCTCGCATGTTCAAGTTTCTGTCCAGGGTAATTCCCAGAGATTTGGCCGAGTCCACGATGGTCGGTGGGCAATCTAAGGCTGTGATAGCCTTAATCCATGTCTGCATCTCTGGATTGGTTTTTGAGGGGGAAATTAAGAGAAATTCTGTTTTCTTTGAGTTGAGTTTGAGTTGATTGGAGGCGAGCCAATGGACAGTGAGTTTCAGGGCTTCGTTCAGGGAGAGAATCTCCTCGAGGGATGAGGTCTTGATGTAGATCTGAGTGTCGTCAGCGTACATATGGTAGGAGATATTCGCTGTGCGTAGAACTTGGTAAGAGGTTCAAGGTAAAGGTTGAAGAGGGTAGGGGACAGGGTTGATCCTTGAGGGACTCCAACCGTGACCCGAGAAGGAGCCGATAGGTTGCCGTTGATTAGGAATCTCTGTGAGCGGTTTTGGAGGAAGGACCTAAACCACTTTAGAACGGTGCCATCCAATCCCATCCTGAGTTTAAGGCGTTCGAGTAGTTTTTCATGGTTGACCGTGTCGAAGGCCGAGGATAGATCTAGGAGGATTAGGAGACAGGTTTTGCTTTGGTCAAGGGCTTGGAGGGCATCATCAACGATGTGGAGCATGGTGGTTTCAGTGCTGTGCCCGGGTCTGAATCCAGATTGGAAGTCATCAAGTAGGTGGAAGTTGTTGATGTGTTGACTTAGTTGCTGTTGTACACATTTCTCCAACACTTTGGCTAAGAGAGGGATGTTAGAGATAGGTCTGAAGTTGTCGGGGAAGCTGGGTCCAGCAACGGCTTTTTCAAAATGGGGAGGACTTGGCCTGCTTTCAGAGAGTCAGGAATGGATCCCTGCCGCAGAGAGGCGTTAATTATTGCAGTCCAGCTTGGAATAATGGACTGGGCGGCGGCCACTAGGCAGTTGGGGGGGAGAGGGTCATTAAAATGGTTGTTCGGGTTTAAGGTCGATAGGATTTTAGCGACGGAGTCTTCATGATAGGGATTGAAGTCAGTCCAGCGTGCTTGATTTTTAGGTGAAGTCTGTGGGGGCAGCGCTGGAGGAGGAGGCAGGTCTGGAGGGAATAGAGAGTATGTGGCGGCACTAAGTTCTTTTCCTAAGGCTGTGGCTTTGTCAGCGAAAAAGGAGGAGAATTCCTCGGATGATATTAAGGACTTGGGGGTTTCTTTAGCGGTTTTGGCCAGTTTGTTGGATTGGTGTTTGACCAATTCGAAGAGCTTGCGGGGTCTATTCTTGGCGTTCCCCAGTTCAGATCTGAAGAATTCTTTTTTGAGTTGATGATGTTCCTGTTGTAGGCATTTCTGGCCTGGCGGAGAATTTTTAGATGTGCTACAGAGGGGTGCTGTCTCCAGATTCTTTCGGACTGTCGGAGGGCTCTCCTCTCATTGTTGAGGGATCCAGTGAACCAGGGGTTCCGATCTTTGATTTGGGTTCTCTTTAGTTTTAGTGGGGCTAGGTCATCCAGAATGTTCGATATAGTTGTAGAGTAGTGATCGTTGAGGTCACTGACCGTTGTGATATGCGAGGGGGTGGGAGGTCTGATTTGCAGCGAGCTTCCAGTTCCATGTGGTCCAGGTTTTTAGTGTCTCTGACCCAGCGTTTAGGAATCACTGGTTGCGGTGCCCTTGTCTTGTGGGTGCTAGGTAGTAGGAAGGCGATGGCGTGGTGATCAGACCAGTCGCAAGGGTCTATAGAGATAAGCTTGACTGTTGATTCCTTAGAGATGATCCAGTCAAGGGTGGCCCCTTTCGTATGTGTTGGGAGTGAGCAGGCTTGGGTCAGGGCTTGATCATCCAAGAGGTCTTTGATGGCATTGACATGAGGATCCTTGGGGTCGTTCCAGTGAAGGTTGAAATCACCCAGGAAAATATCTTTAGCGTTGGAGGAGATCTTAGCTGTGATGAGTTCCATGAGATGGTCAGTGAAGGAATCGTTCATGCCTGGGGGTGGTAAAAGATGTGCAAATTGCACAGTTGGGTGGAGTTGCTGCAAATGGAAAGGGCGAGGTATTCGCAGGAGTCAGTGGAATCAGCCAGGAGTTCAGTGACAAGGAGGTTAGATCGGTAGATGCATGCGATGCCTCCTCCTTTTTGCTAGATTGCCTGTCCAGTCTTGCAATGTTATAATTGGGAGGGACTAAGAGGTCCAGGCATGGAGATGAGGCATCGTTGAGCCAAGATTCTGTTAGAATTGCTAAGTCGAGGTTTTTGTTCAGGATGAGATCGGCAATATCGGCGGCTTGTTTAACGGCCGATCGGCAATTGATTAGGAGACCAGATAGAGAGGGATCAGAGGGAGTGTTGGGAGTCAGGGCGGACAGGAGAACTGGCGCTAGATTGCTTTTGCCCACACTTCTGTTGCGGAGGGTAGCCGATCTGTTGGGGTTAATAGTGACTGTGCAGATGGCATGTTCGTCACTCGAGTCTGGCGGACAAAGGGTAGCTGGGGTAGAGTTGTGGTCGCGGAGGATGGCAAGGATTTCCTCTTCAAAGAGGTCTAGCGGACTTGGGGTGTTGAGTGTAGAGTTGTAAGAGAGGACGAGAGCTAGGGTTTCTTCCTCAGAGATGTGAAATAGTTGCTTGCGAGGGCGAAGGTGTCTCTGGGATAGCGGCAGTGGGTGCATGGGGGCTCTGTGGTGTGAGGAGGGGTGGAGTTCCGCTGGGGTTTGAGGTTGGCTAAGGAGAGTTCAGCGAGGTGAAGGAGGTTCATTAGATCCAGAATGGAGATATGGATGCTCTGGGTTAATTTGGCAGCTCTTGAGTGCAGGGTTTCGATATCTAAGTAAGAGGGAGGCGTTAGAGGGCAGGAGGGCGGTATTTCGGGAGCAATACTATCGGCATGCAAAGGGGATCGGGTAGAAGGGGTGGCTCGACCTGTATCGGAGGTTTTTGGAGGCAAAACGGTCTCACAGTTATCGTAGGGAGCTGGTGGGGAGGAGACCAAAGGACTAGGGGTGCATCTGTTGGCAAGGCTGGTAGGTGTGCAAGAGGGGATAGGATGACCCGAGTTGGCAACCCTTAGAGGGGTGGTTTGTGGGTGACTAGGGACGCTAGTCAGGCTGGTTGGCGGGTCGGAGGGGTGGGTGTTAGGTGCCTTGTTAGTGTCGTGCACATGGTTACTGAGGAGGGTAAAGAGGTCCGCAAATTTGTTAAGGTTTTTGGATGAGGCTTGGATTAGGACAATGCCATTTTTGTAGAGGGTGATTGTGAGGTCAGCTCGCAGGGTTGCAGAGGGTGCTATTGTAAGCTTAGTGCCATGAGGAATGTTCCTGGTTGCGCGTACATTGAGGAGGTGTGCAAAGGTTTTGCGCCAGGAGGAGGTTCGTCTGGAGTAGAAGATAAGGTCGTTAATGACTGTGCCATTGTCTGCGCTGTAACGCAGGTCGGAAATCAAAGTCTCAGGGTTACTTTTCAGGGTGGAGTGCTTGAAAGATTTTGCAGCGGTTTTGGAGAGGTTGGGAGGGTAAACCAGAGTGAAGGAGTTTTCCCTGTAGTAGTTAGGCAAGGACTTGCCATGGTGGCTGGGGTGGGGTACTCTAGGAATGACAAGGGGCAGTTGAACAGTAGCGAGGCAGGGTCGCCACCAACCAGGGCGTGGGGAAATTCAGGTGGGCTAATTTAGCTTTATCTCTTCAGAGCAGGGAGGTAGGGTAGTCACATCACAGCTGTGTTATGGGAGGAAGGGTGTGTCCCAGGGTTAACTGTCTTGGGTGAGTGAGCTGTCGGATATCATTGGTGCAAGCTTTATCTCTTCAGAGCAGGGAGGTTTTTTTTTTTTTCTTTTTTTTGGGGGGATCAGAAGTCAGGTCCAGGCTTCAGCAACCAAATTGGGCTTGGCAGGGAGAATCCCAAGTGAGGATGGCAGTTTAGTGAAAAGTGATTCAAAGGAGACTGCTCCTCTTAGTTTGCATCTGTGGAGGTAGCTAGCAGGGTGAGGCTAATCATGTTGTATTATTGCCACCGCCATTTTAAAGTCAGGCAATGTGAGGTAATTACATGTCTATGAGCCGCCGCCATTTTAGGGTCAGGCAGTGGTCAGCGATGTATGTGGCAACATCAGAGTTGAGAGGAACCGTGATTAGTGAGGCGCCGCCATTTTAGGTCCAGGCAGCCTTCATCTAATGCTCATGTTTGTAGTCAATGAGCCAGAAATAAAAAGAGAAGAAAAACGGAAGAGAAAGCACCTGAGGTGGGGCACTTCCCGGATCACCGGAGGCGGAGGGGCAGGGCTCCTCACTTAAAGACACCTCCGACCAATTTAGGTGCCGACCAGGTCTCCTGCAACGCTGGCAGGGGAGAGGCCGCCGAGAGAGACGCCGACTCCAGGGGAGGTCGCCGAGAGGAGAGCCGGCAATGGAAGATCACTCACTAGCCCCCAGGAACTCGCTCCAGCGGATGCAGGTCTCTGGAGGCACATCCCTGTGGGTAGCGAAGCTCAAAGCGGGAGGGAAATGAAGTTCAAAGGGGATGCGGCACAGAAGGAGAAACGCCGGAGGCCAGGCGATCGGAGGTCAGCACCGAGCCACCAGGCTCCGGGCGGAACAACCGGACCAGGACAAGCTCGACAGGAACTGGAGGGCACCTGGCGTCGGCGAGCTCAGTCCGACGAGCGGGCTCCAGGCAGGACGGAGGGGCTGCAAAGTGGGGCCATGCCGTAGTGGAGCAGGAATCCCAGCATGGAGAACGCCGTTAGTGAAGCCCGGACTCTTCGGCTCCTCGGCTGGGCATCGGGAGAGATCCACAGAAATGGCGCCAGTCTGGAGGGCCGATCCCGGCACTAGGCGAATAGACCCGGATCTTCTGCAGAGCAGGCTGCGCGAGACCGCAGGAACCTGCGGCGATGGAAAACCTTGTAAGCAGTCCAGTAGCGGCAAACCGACCCGGGAGCAGAGGGTCCGACCGGCAGCGCCAGCGTCCGGGCAGAGCAAGCGGGACCTCCGGCCACCGCGGAGATCGATCCAGCAGGTAAGATAGATGTCGTATGTGGGGGTCCCAGTCAGCTCCAGGGGCAAGCAGGTGGAGGGCCAGAGAACACAGTTTATCGGGGATAACTACCAAAGGTAATCCCCAAACCGGGAGCTCTTTGCGAGGCTCCTACTCGGCGGCGGCCGAGTAGGAGCATGCTTAGCATTTATATGTGCGATGTGAGAGGTCCTAATGGATATAATATGTGCCTGTAGAAATTGAGATAGCATATGTAGACTATAGGGATTGGACTGTGTTCCCATGCACATACTATGTGCCTCATTTCACAGTCATCAGACTAAGAGTAAACTGTACTATACTCCACAAGTATGAGGCTGTGCAAATAGCTAGCTGTATGACACACACACACACACACACACACAGTCATTGCACACTATTTACTTTACCACACCATTTTGATTGTGGTTGGATGTCTGACAGTCATTACACTGCAACAGAACACATTATCATAACCAGACCAAAGTGTACCAAACTGCTATATTTGTTTGGTGTCTCTCTTCCCAATGGACCAGCATTTGGCACAGGTTGTTGGCATGCACACATTTGTTTCTTTACAAGATGTTGTCCTGCACTGTTTGTTACATATTATTACATACCTTTGTGCTAATTACTAGCATGTGTGATATCATGTTTACAGCAACTATGGAGTGAGACTGATTACACAATTATAGTGTTTATACATTATTTATCTTTTTATTACACTTTGTTCATGTAGTCCATATATTTGTCATGCCTTGATGTGGGTCATGTATCTGCAAAGAATGCTGCACAATTAGGTCTCTACGCCATATCCCAGCAAGTGAAGGTACATGTTGCTCTTGGTCTTCATCTTCCTCATCATCATCGTCCGGGACTTCATGGTCCTCATTTCCCTCGCTCCATGGGACATTGGTCTGCACACATATGTTGTGGAAAAGGCAGCACACTAGAATGATTTTGCATACTATAGGGGGAGAGTACAACAATCTCCCACCAAACATGTCGAGACAGTGAAAGTGTGTTTCCAGGACTCCAAAAGTCCATTCCACTATGGACCGGGTCCTTTAAAGTGCCTGGTTGTACCTTCCCTGGGAATCCGTCTGGGGATGTGCATGTGGGATCATGGCCCATGGCTGCAGACCATATCCTTGGTCATCTGAAAAGACAGGAGGGAAACAATGAGTTAATGGTTATGATGGTTGATGTGCCCACATTCATGTACATTCTGTAGTGTCCTGAATGACTCATACAGTTTGCAAACAGTATGGGACATGTCCTGACATTGTTTGGCATACACACACCTTATTTTTTGGTATGACTGACACTGTACTACACATAAAAGTTTAGTGGCCTGTGTGGTATGCCCAGACGTGGGTCCCTTGCTCACTTTGCCACTGGATTCAAGCAAGCCTGGCTGATGACGGCTGGTATGCCAGAAACCGGTCCTAGGATGCTTGTTTCCGGTCCAGGGAAGACATGGCTTGGCAGTTCGGGCTGGACTGTTCCCATGAGGCACAGGGTCAGACTGATTTGCATATGGCCATGTCTGAACTGGGGTGGTGGAGTGAGCTAAAGAATGATGATGGATTAAACCCAGATCAGTTGACTGGGGGTGAGTGTTTGATTGGCTCAAACGTTCCGTCCATCATCCCCTTTTGTATCGCTTTGTTCGCCCTAAGTTGGCGGGGTATGCCCAGACGTGGGTCCCTTGCTCACTTTGCCACTGGATTCAAGCAAGCCTGGCTGATGACGGCTGGAATGCCAGAAACCGGTCCTAGGATGCTTGTTTCCGGTCCAGGGAAGACATGGCTTGGCAGTTCGGGCTGGACTGTTCCCATGAGGCACAGGGTCAGACTGATTTGCATATGGCCATGTCTGAACTGGGGTGGTGGAGTGAGCTAAAGAATGATGATGGATTAAACCCAGATCAGTTGACTGGGGGTGAGTGTTTGATTGGCTCAAACGTTCCGTCCATCATCCCCTTTTGTATCGCTTTGTTCGCCCTAAGTTGGCGGGGGTATGCCCAGACGTGGGTCCCTTGCTCACTTTGCCACTGGATTCAAGCAAGCCTGGCTGATGACGGCTGGAATGCCAGAAACCGGTCCTAGGATGCTTGTTTCCGGTCCAGGGA